>VDFB02051231.1:0-60397 GCA_007258455.2 Sequoia sempervirens
TGAATGTACCAACCATGTAGCAGAGTATGATGCCTTATTGTTAGGATTAAGTATGGCAGTCAAATATTATATTAGTAAGCTTAGAGTCTTTGGGGATTATAAATTGGTGGTGTCACATATTAGGAAAAGTAGGTATCCAAGCATAAGAGATTGAAGAAGTTTATATTTTTTTGTGGTGGTTACCATTGGATGTTGATGCATTCTCTATTGATTGTGAAGTGGACTTGATGATATGTATTCATTGGGATATAAAGGTTGAAATTCAAAAAGGCTATATCCCAAATAATATTTGCAACTGGATAGTATTCAACAATGATCAAGTTCTATTAAAGTATTTACATTGCATAAATGAACACAAGATCCAAGAAATTGAATTTTGAAGTTTTATGGAAATCATCGAGGGAAAGGAAACCATCTTTGGAAATGAGGTAATTTAGTTAATGACTAATAAAATTCTAAAAGGATTGGTATCCTTAGAAAGGGTTTTTGACAACTCATACAAATTTAATATGAATTTGGCCCCACTATGAATAAACAATACTTGGAAGAAATTAATTTGGGAACTATATGTGTACACCAAAGAAGGTTTACATTGGGAGGAAAAAGGGTGAACTGAAACTAGAGTACTTTATTTCCCTTACTTACAAAATATAGAAGCATGCCTTTGCTTGGTCCTATGATGATCTAAAGGCCTATAAGGAGGGCTTGTTTTAGAATGAGATTCCCATTAAACTAAATGTTAAGCCCTTTAGACAAAAAAAAAGACCCATCAACCCAACATTGGAACCAAAAATGCAATAGGAACCAATGAAGCTCAAGGATGGTGGTTTCATCTGGTGTAGGAGCACCAAAACATTTTAGGCAAATTGGGTCAAGTGATAGGTTCTTAGGTGTTTTGGGTCATTTCAATGTAATAAGGCCATATCAAGGATATTCTCGTATTTTAGGAGTCATTTTTATGTCATTTGGGTGAATAGAGAGTTTATAGTGCAATAAATAGTTAAGATGGAAAAGTTGTCAAATTTGTAAGTTGTAAAATTGCAACAAATTTGAATTTCAACAGTTAGATTTTTGAAATTTGGTTCTTTGGTAGTTGAAGTCAGTTGAGGAAGGTTAGTTTGGTGTTTTTGTGTTTAAAAAGGCCTCACATATTTGAGGTAGAGGTTGGAGAGTTTGTATTTGAGAGGAAATCATTAAGACCTTATTGTTTTCTTTGCAAATTATATATTTTTCCAGAAATTATGATGTTTCCTTGAACTATATGCTTTCATACAGGGTGATCCCATTCTCTTATGGATTTAATCTGGTGGGAAGTAGGCTTAACATCATTTTAGTTTTGGTTTGGTTGGATTTCAATTAAATTTGTGCATTTTAGAAGCAAAATACTGAGGGTTGGTCTGTATACCCTGTTTAAGGGTTTTGAGTGTGTTAAAAATGACATTTTAAGCCTTCCACCCACTATATTCTTTTGTAACTCAATGGGAAGGCTTATTTAGGGTTATAAAACATGTGTGAAAATTTTTATGTGTAGGGGAGGTCTGAATGATGGTTTTTGTTGATGCCTTATATGGCATTTTGTATGTTTTTGAATGAAAAAGAGAGCTTAGAGAGGGGAAAGGTGAAAAATCCTTGAGGTCAGCAACTTTTTCTGTATTTTTAAGTTTTTTCAGACTTTTTTGGAGGTGTTGAATGCATTGGGATGGTCTGGTGGGGTCTGTAAGTGGGTTTTTCAATAAACCCTTGCCTAAATTGTGAAAATAGAGGTTTTGTGGAATTGGGTCTTGTAAAGTGAGTTTCTGAAGACAAGTTGGAAAATTAGGGGTTTTATTACCTAGTGAGTGCTACCCCATTGAATTTTGGGCTTTTTGTATTGTTTCAAAGGGGGTTCCTTTGTTAATTTGGCCTAATTGGCCTTATGGATGGTGTAGTTTGCTTGTTTTGAGAGGGTTGGTCAAAAGGAGTCTTATGATATTTTGATGTATGTGAAAGAATGCTTAAGTGGGTGCCTAAATTGGTTATAGGTTGTAGGGGTTGTTAATAAATTCTGATAATTAAGGTGAAGAAAATAGGTTTGTAGACCTACTAGGAAGACTAGGTGAAAAATTGAAAATGAGCCTAGATTGAGTTTGTGGGAAGAAGGGTGATTGGAATCTCTTGTATTTGTGATAGTGAATTGACTGCCTCCCTAATTGACATCAGTTGGTATTAGAGCAAAGGGAGTAGGTCTCTTGAGGGAGAAGGTTGAAAGTTTGTGTGCAAGGAAAAAGGTGAAATTATTCAAAATGCCCCCTAAAGGAAGCACTTGTTAGAAAGATTGATTAGCAGGCTAGAGAATTAGAAGCCTTGAAGAAGGAGATTTTTGCATTAAAGTCTAATGTTGGGGTCACCATGGATGAAAGTGATTCTGAAGAGGAAGAAAATTATAGTGAAGAGGAAGAAGTTGGATCCAAAGGATGTGAGGATGTTGAAGCTTTTGAAGGCTGTGAAAGGTGATGGACATAGAAAAATGGATTTTCCTATGTATGGATGTAAACTAGATGGTGAAGAGCTCTTGGATTGAATAGGAGCCATGGAGAATTACTTTGAAAGTAAAGAAGTAGATGCATATCACAAGTTGAAGAAGGATAAGACCAAGTTGAAAGGACATGCTTTGTTGTGGTGGAACTTTGTGCAAGATGAAAGACAGAAAAAGGGGAAGACCAAGATCATTTCTTGGGAGAGGATGAAGACAAAACTCAAAGGTAAGTTCCTTCCTAGTGACTACAATACTCAATTGCTTAAAAAACTTCAAAATATTAAGCAAAAGGACTTAGATGTGCAAGCATACAATGAGGAGTTATATAGATTAAGTATAAGGACAAAGCATGAGGAAGATGAAGAAGAAAGAGTGGCAAGATATCTTAATGGAATGAGGTATAATATTCAAGATGAAATAAGTTTGATGACACCAAAAATAGTGGAAGAATGTTTTCAAATGTCTATAAAGGAAAAAGAGAAGGTGAAGAGGAGACAAGAAAAGACAACAAGATGTAGAGGTAGTACTTCTAGAGGTAGAGGTACATTTTCTTCTTCAAAACAACCCAATCAAGAACAAGAAGATGTTGTTAAAGGTAAAGAACAAGTGGTTGAAGCTAGAGGTGGATGGAGAGGTGGAAGAACAAGCTTTAGGGGTAGCTATACAGATCAAGGAAGAGGTTAAAATATGTTTTCAGGAAGGTGTTACAATTGTGGTGAGTTTGGTAATCCATCCTTTAAGTGTCCTAAAAATTTTGGTGCTGCTTCAAGTGGGGGTGAACAAAGACATGAAAAGAGAGTCCAAATTGTGCAAGAAGATGAAGAGAAAAGTGTCAATTCTCTGAGTCATGTTGTTGAACCAGAAATTGGTGAATCTTTGATGCTACAAAGACAACTTTTGAAGGAATCCAAGGAGAAGGAACCAATGCAAAGGAGAAATCTATTAAAGACCACATGTAAGAGAAAAGGTAAAGTATGTAAGGTAGCAATAGATTTAGGCTCCACTGATAATATAGTATCAAGAGAAATGGTAGATAAGTTAAGTTTGGTGAAAGTTCCCCATGAAAAACCTTATAAGGTGTCATGGTTAAATGATGATCAGTCACTTCTAGTCAATAAGTAGGCTTTAGTTGAGTTTCAAGTTGGAGGGTATAGAGATAGGGTACTTTGTGATGTTCTACCAATGCAATGTTGCTATTTTTTGCTTGGGAGACAAGGGCAGTAAAAGTCATCATGATGGGTAATAAAGAGTTTGTGCAAGTTGAAGGTGAAAGAGAGATGAAGGTTATAGCCACCCCAAGGATGGAAGAAGCCATGTTAAAGAGAAAGGATGGTGAGTTGCTGAAGAAATATGATCATGGAAAAGTCAAGGGTGAATTGGTGTTGAAGGCTCAAGATGGGTTTATGAAGCATGATAGAATTGTGGTTGGGACGATGCCTTGTCCACTTGTTGGGATAAAGGTTGGTGGGAAGTTGTATTCTTCCTGTATAGAGGTTAGTTACTTTGATAAAACATAGATATTTGGGTCAGAGAACCTAAGAAGAGATGTAAAGACAAACGATGAAGTGAAAAAAGGTGTTTGGCCAAAGCACATGAATCAATTCAAGCATGAAAGGGTAATGAAAAAAAGAGTTCAAGGAACAAGAGGTAAGTGTTTGTTTGTAGGTGTTCAAGCAAGGATGACCTCAGTTTTAAATGGGGATAATGCTAGAAGGCATTAGAAAAGATTGTTTTTTAGGGGGAGGAAATGGCAAGGTTAACACAAGCTCAAAAATGCAAGATATGAAGTAGGAACCAAGTATTTGGTCCCATGGGGGAGATTTCTAGACCAAGGAGAATTTGGAGGACAAAGTGATCCTATGAAAGAGTAGGGTTCAAGGTAGTATAGTCCTCATGGGACATGAGGTTTTCTTTTAGGCAGGTTGTATGGTGCAGGAGCACCAAGAAATTTTAGGCAAATTGGGTCAAGTGATAGGTTCTTAGGTGTTTTGGGTCATTTCAATGTAATAAGGCCATATCAAGGAAATTTTAGTGTATTAGGAGTAATTTTTGTGTCATTTGGGTGAATAGAGAGTTTATAGTGCAATAAAGAGTTAAAATGGAAAAGTTGTCAAATTTGTAAGTTGCAAAATTGCAACAAATTTGAATGTCAATGGTTAGATTTTTGAAAGTTGGTTCTTTGGTGGTTGAAGTCAATTGAGGAAGGTTAGTTTGGTGTTTTTATTTTTTTAAATTCCTCACATATTTGAGGTAGAGGTTGGAGAGTCTGTATTTGAGAGGAAATCAATAAGACCTTATTGTTTTCTTTGCAAATTTTGTATTTTTCTAGAAATTCTAATGTTTTCTTGAATTGTACGGTTCCGTATAGGGTGATCTCATTCTCTTATGGATTGAATCTAGTGGGAAGGAGGCCTAACATCATTTTAGTTTTTGTTTGGTTGGATTTCAATTGAATTTGTGCATTTTAGAAGCAAAATTCTGAGGGTCGGTTTGTATACCCTATTTAAGGGTTCTGAGTGTGTTAAAAATGACATTTTAAGCCTTCCACCCATTGTATTCTTCTGTAACTTGGTGGGAAGGATTAGTTAGGGTTATAAAGCACGTGTGAAAATTTTTATGTGTAGGGGAGGTTTGAATGATGGTTTTTTTAATGCCCTAGATGGCATTTTGTGTGTTTTTGAATGAAAAAGAGAGGTTAGAGAGGGAAAAGTGAGAAATCCCCGAGGGAGGCAAATTTTTATGTCTTTTTAAGTTTTTTCAGAATTTTTTGGATGTGTTGAATGCACTGGGCTGGTTTGGTGGGGTGTGTAAGTGGGTTTTTCAATAAACCCTTGCCTAAATTGTGAAAATAGAGGGTTTTGTGAAATGGGGTCATGGAAAGTGAGTTTCTAAAGACAAGTTGGAAAATTAGGGGTTTTCTTACCTGGTGAGTGCTACCCCATTGAATTTTGGGCTTTTTGGATTGTTTCAAAGGGGGTTGCTTTGTTAATTTTGCCTAATTGGCCATGTGGATGATGTAGTTTGCTTATTTTGAGAGGGTTGGTCAAAAGGAGTCTTATGAGATTTTGATGTATGTGAAAGAATACTTAAATGGGTGCTTGAAATGGTTATAGGTTGTAGGGCTTGTTAAGAAATTTTGAGAGTTAAGGTGAAGAAAATATGTCTGCAGACTTGCTAGGGAGACTAGGTGAAAATTTGAAAACGAGCCTAGATTGAGTTTGTGGGAAGAAGGATGATTGAAATCTCTTGTATTTGTGATAGTGAATTGATTTCCTCCTTGATTGAAATCATCATCAAGCCTATTAGACATTCCACTTGGGTTTTAAATTTAGTGCCAATAAGGAAACAAAATGGTGACATAAGGTTATGTGTGCACTTTATAAATTTGAATGTATCTTCATTGAAAGATAACTATCCATTACCTAACATGGAGGAAATGTTGCAAAAGGTGACTAGTGAGTTGTTGTCAATGATGGATGGATTTTAAGGTTACAATGAGATCAAAGTTAAAAAATAGAGCAATACAAAACTGCATTCACTATGTAGGTCATGGGGCACATATGTATATACCAAGATGCCATTTGGTCTGACAAATGTTAGGGCTACTTTCCAAAGAGCTATGGGTTTTTAATTTTCAAATTTTATTGATGTGTTCATAGTTGTATATCAAGATGATTTAACTTCCTTTTCTAGGAAAGTATAAGATTGTTGTAATCATCTTGAAAATATTTTTTGCAAAGCCATTGAGTATGAAATTTCATTGAATCCCAAGAAATGTACCTTTGGAGTCACAATAAGTAAATTGTTAGGGAATATTGTTTCAAAGGATGGGATAAGGGTTGATCTTGAGTAGGTTGTAGCAATTGATAAAATCCAAAATCCTAGAACTGTTAAGGGAATCCAATCATTTTTTGGGCAAATAATTTTTGTTAGAATATTAATTTCTAATTTTGCAGAGACAACCAAATCTATCTCCATGATGCTTAAGAAGAGTCAATCTATATTATGGGGAGATGAGGTTTTCCAAGCATTCAACAACATAAAGGGGCCATCAAGCAAGCACAAGTGCCTAAGTCACCCAATTTTGCAAAACATTTCCAGATATTTTCGTTTACCTCTTTTCACACTATTTTTGTTGTATTATTACATAAAAATGAAGAGGGTTATGAACAATCCATTGCATTCTACATTAAGTCACTTCAGTCAACAAAATTAAAATATGAAATAATGGAGAAGCAAGCTTATGCTCTTGTAAAAGATGGAATTTAGGGCCTTATTTGGTGGGTGTGAAAGTAAATTTTTATGTTCCTAATGCTATAGTTGAAATGAAGAAAAATGGGGAGATTTCTTTCGCTTCTACTTGGTTTTGGATCTAAAAGGAGAAAGACCAATTTTCCAACCTTTCACTCAAGAAAAAACCCTTGATATTTCAATCCAAAGGAGATTGAAATTTGACAAAGGAAAGGTTCTAGGGGTTGAATGATAGCTAATGGAGGGTTCACCACCAAGTGTAAACTTGGAAAATACAATGAATTGGAAAAAAAAGTGTGATATGCAAACAAATGCGAAATGATCTAAAAAATTCTCTAGAAATGTAAATAAAGCATAATAGAAAAGCAAGAATGCAAATGGTGTGCACCTGGAAACCTTGAAAAGAGACTGGAAATAGCTCTAAAATTTTGGAAATCTAATTTTTTTATGCTACTAGGACTCATTCGCCAACCTAGGCGAATCAATCCCAGATCCTGGTTTATGCACAAGAGTCCGTTTTGGGAAAAATGATATCAGAATCTACAAATAGATTTGATAGAAAAATATAGTGGGACTCATTCACCACTCTTGGAAAATCAGTCCTATTTCACTTTTCTAAAAACTAAAGGTTTTGATTTGCACTCTAACACCTTCCCTTTCTTTCCAATCTTAGTTTCGGGTCTGAATCTATGAAAAATACCTACAAAATAGAATTCAAATGGATTTGATAATGGGGGGTTTGCCTCAGTAAAACCCCTAGTTTGGTAATTAAATCTTGGTAGAAATGATGAAATGTACACAAAAACCCTAGCCTTAAGTGTGTTAAAGACTAGGAAATCTAAGGCATCATGCAATCCTATTCTAATATGCAAGAATATGATGCAACAATGGAAATGCAAAGATGAATAACTCACTTGTGATGATCTCCAATCACCCCAAGTGAACTCTAATGATTCTTGTACGTTCCTTAGGCTAAATGTAGAGTGACAATGGAAGATGGAATCACTTAGGAAACAAGTATTTAGTATTGGCTTGATGGCTAGTTGCAATTCCCCAACCTAGAATCCATCATGATTCACCATAGGAATCCATGATCAACCATTTACAATGTCAAAGGCCATAAAGTATATCATACTCCAAGATTATTTGTATTGGAGAGATAGAGATGGTGCCTTGCTCAATTTTTTTGATGAAGAACAAGTTAGTAGAATTCTTAAGAAGATGCATAGTGGAGTTTGTGAAGGACACAATATGGCTAAGAAAACTGCTCACAAGATTTTAAGATCTAGATATTGGTGGGAAACATTATTTTATGATACTTATAAAATGGTAAGGGAATGTGATGCTTGCCAAAAATTTTCAATAAAATTGAAGTACTTTGGTACCTTACCATTGAGGACATTGACTATAGAAGCTACTTTCAAGCAATAGGGCATATCTATTTCATTAGTGAATTTGTTGAAAAATCTAGTGGTGTTCATAGATGGATTTTGGTGGGAATTTTTCACTAAATGGGTAAAAGATATTCCTACTAGGAAGGATACAAGAAAAGTTGTCATGGACTTTTTCATGGAAAATATTGTCATAAGATTTGGAACTCTTGCCAAGTTTGTTGTGGATAATTCCATGTTTTTCATATTAGAGGAGTTTAATTTTTTTTTCTATAACTATGGGATTGGCTTATACTATTCTTCTCCCTATCGCCCTTAGGGAAATCCACAAGCTCATTCCAATAACCAGAGATTAATTAAAATCATAAAGAGAATAATTGGAAAAAACAAGAAGTATTGGGATGGAAAACTAAAATTGACACTATGAGTTGATAGAACAACAATCAAGAAGGCTACTAATAAATTTCCTTATGAGTTAGTATATGGATTAGATTTCAAGTTTCCAATTAATATTTTGTTACCAATTTACAAATTTATCCAAGAATATGAGGAATATTTTAGTGATGTCATGATGGTTAGGATCAATCAACTCACACAATTGGATGAATCTAGAAGAGAAACACATAATAGTAACCTCAAGAAACAATTACAATTTAAATACGTGTTTGACAAGAAGACATCAGAAATAAAATTCTTGATAGGAGATATGGTCTTGATGTGGAATGGCATAATCCAAGACAAAGGAAAGCATGACAAACTTGAGGCCATATGGACCCTATGGTGCACGCTCAACAATCATGGTGAGAATCCATATTTTCTCCAAAATGTGAATGAATAAATTCTGTAATTTCCAATGCATGGACAATTCCATAATCCCTATTTTTCATAAAATAGGATATATCCATGCACATTGTATTTTTATTATAATTTTGTACAGTCATTTGAGTTTTTATTTTTTTTGTCCAATCTATGAAACAAGAGATTCATAGATCCTTTCCTTGGTTCTACAAAGTAAGTGTCACCAATTAGAGCCATTGCTGGTACTTGTCTAAATTTCACCCTTTTGAATTGCTTTGGCCATTTGAAAATCATGAATATGTAAGAGTTTATTTTATCAATAATGCATTAGGAATTCTAAAAAACCCTAACCTTCATCAAAACCCTAGCATCTACCTAAGGCACTTGCACTTTTCTTTCTTATGTTTCATTGTTGACCTTTAACCTAGGTTTCTTGATCTTTAAGTTATAACCTTAAGACATGTGTCCCATGTGTTTATTGACCCCTTCCTTAGAGTCTTGACTAGATCAATTATTATCACATGATTTTTAAGTTACTGCTAAAATCCTTATGCCCTACTAGGTCCCACTGGACATATGTTGACATTTTGCACAATCACTTGCATTTGTTGAAGCTTTTTTGGTGTTATTATTATCCCCACAAACCTATAAAATGCATTTTTCCCCATATGATGTTGACATGTATGGGTCTCTAACCAGTTAATTCATAAGTTTTGTTTTCATGCAAGTAGCTTAAGTCCTCTAGAAAATCCCTCTTTATTGAACTCATTATTGGCCCCTTTTGATGGGAAAGGTTGTTGATGTCACAACTTGCATCATTTAATTAATTCTTTTATCGAACCAGGTGTGTCTCAGAGCAATATGTGATGAGGATAGTTGTCACAGATTCTTTTGGGGGGCTTTGCACTGTAAACAATGACTTAAGGAATCGTTTTTCCTACTTCAGGAGCTTTTAGGAGCTCTTAGGAGCTCTTCAGGAGCTTTCAGGAGCTAAACTATAGCGACCGATTCCTAAGATTTAAATCTATTTTGGCTTCTAATTTAAAATCCTATTGACTTAATTTTGACTTTATTGACTTCAATTTAGACCAATTCATGGAGACAATTAATGATTACTTTAATTCCTAATCTAAAACACATAATTCAAATTAATTCTACTTTGCTTCAAAAGAAATCCATAACTTAATTGTTGGAAAGTAAACACTAATTTAAGAGCAGGAATGAATTGTAGGAAAATAATGATTATTCTAAAAAGCATAAAGACTAATCTCCATGAATAGATTCTGAATAGACTTCAACTCCATCTTTCCATAAATTCCTAACATTTCATTAATGAAACTCAACAAACAAACATCAAGTTTAACTGATTTGAACAACATCTAAATATAATTTATCTAAGAAACCTGTTAACGATTCTAATGGTTCAATTCAACATTTCTAATAAATAAATCTAACCATTCTAACAATTCAATCTTAACCATAATAAATTAAAAATTTGAAATGTAATTGTAAACATAAGTAATTATCGAATTTTAACATTTACCAAGGTAGAATATGATTTCAATGATTGAACAATTCAAAATTAGTTTCTACTACAAATTTATTATTTAAGGAATCATAAAATAACAACACTTAACAAAAATTCCATAAGATCATTCCAAAGGTTGAGCAGGCCCTGCTCTTCCTCGAGTAAGATCCTTTAACATAGTGAATTGATTAACTTCTTGCTTCCCTTCTCATCAATCAAAAGTAGAACGCAAAACAAAGTATTGCTTGTGATTACAAAAATTCTGATTGCGAATTATCTAACTCCTAACTAAGACCAAAATATGGATATTTATAAAATATCCTTATTAGCTTCTAGCATGGTGTTAACTACCAAAACTTAAGGCGACCAACTACAGATTACAAAATGAAACTAAAAATAGAACTGAAGTGGACTAAGGAGGACTATGCCAGAACTATGCCAGATTGGCATTGGAAGTAAAAGTTCCTCAACCGACTAAATCAATTCAAACTTTGAGTGACTCATCATCTAGTAGGGCCCATCTATGGCGTAGTCATTGCTCATGATTAAATAGAGAGTTTAACCATCTCATCAACCTTTAAGATACCCTGTTAAAAACCCTTAAGAAAAGGACAACAATGATGGTAATAAAGATCAATGCAGCATAATTATCTCATCCAAAGTCATCATAAAGCAATGCAAATAACATAAGCTATTACTTCCAAAATATTCACTAATTTAGTTAAACATAAAGTAAAATAAGCAAATCTGTTAATCTATTGTCTACCGCCAGTCATGTCAATTAACAATAACAAGTCTTTTTAAACATTAAAATCCTTAAATGAAAGTATTTTATATCTCCCATCATTTTCCCCCAACTTGCTTTGGACCATGTCCTCATGCTTCATCATCCAGAACTATGGTGTTCTCTTTCTCTTTGTTTAGTACCTCCATCCAAATGCAGCAGTCAAATACACCTTCCCTATACTGTTCTGACAATTTGGTATTAAGTGCATAGCCATAGTTTTGTCTCAATTTCTCAAACCACACCCTCATTACTAGAGCTGGTATATTTGTCATTTCCTTTAGCTTTGGTGCTGGCATAATAATAATTGGCATTCTGAATCTCATGCCTACCCATAATTCTTTATGCTGTTGGATTAGAGTGATGACATGCCTGACTCTAACTAAACTCCAACTGATATTATTTAGACTAATTGAATCCCTTCTCATGACTGGTTCTAGAATAAGCTGGTACCTTTCCTCATAGGACCGTAGTGCTAACAACGGGAGTGTTGCTTCAACATTTTGGATTGCTGCAATGCTATCAAACAAATTTGAGACATAGAGGGGATTAACATCATTTAACCTGACCACTGATCTTACAACTTTGATATATAATTCAACATGGGGCTTTTAAGGTCTCATTGGTAACCCATATTTTCTTTGAGCTTCTTTGTACTTATCCATTCTATTTGACCTATCCACTTGATTTTGCATTAAAGAAACAAATGATCTTATCTAAAGCTCACCAACATATATATTCAACATTGAGTCATCATTGTCCCCCATTAAAAATCCATGTTGTTAAAACTCAAACATTAAATTCTGAATGTTAGGGTGGTTGTTAAAGTAATCTTTAAGGAAATCATGATCTTCATTGTAATCCAAACTCCTTCCCAAAATTAACTGATTTTTTTTCTATTCTAAAAAAATTTCTCTAAGAAAGAAAGAATATGTTGTAGCTGGTCTTCTCATGGAAAGCATGGTAGAACTAACTTCTGCCACCTACTCAAGTCTTCTCTTAGTCTCATTCTTTTCTTTTTCTAAATTTTGTATCTACTCTTTCAACACTTTGTTTTCTTCCTTATATTTCAAATCTTCCAAAGAACGATATCGAGGCTGAACTGGAGTAGGTTGTACTAGAGGAGTGGGAGGAATATGAGGGATAATGAAAGGTAATCCAAGTTTGTGTGGAGGAGCAATGGAAGTAGAGGCTTCTTGTGCATAGAACTACATGGATTGTTGCTTTAATTATTCTTTTTGTTGCAACTCTTATTTTAATCTTGAAATTTCCTCAACACTTACTAATGCTTACACACTGGCTTGTTTCAAGGCATCCTCTATTTTACTTAACCATTCTCTAATCCTTGCATCATTTTGTTCAACTTTCCTTTCCATTGCTTGATTTTTGTAGACTAATTTTTGCAATTATTCTTCTTTTCTTCTTAATTTTTCTTCAAAGAATTTCACATTTCTTCTTTCTTGTTCTAATTTAGCCTCTAAACGGGACATTTTCATTGTTCTCAGTAATTCCTCAGTCTCTAATTCCTTTGTATCCAATGCTTCGTGTGGTCCTTCTTCTTCAATTAAAGGCTCTTTCCCTTTCCTCTTCTTATGTTGTGGGGAAGGTATAGGGGATTTCATAGTCTCTTCTTGTTCAAATTCTTTAGAAGCCTCTTGCTCTTTGGATTGTGCGCCAAACTCTTCAATAGAGTCATAGAGTTCAAAAATAGAGTTGTCTTTAGGAGTCAACATTGGGTTTTCAGGGGGACTTTGAGGTCTCTCAGGAGATTGTACAGGGGTATGGGTATCTTCATGTTTAGGGGATTTAATAGGGCTTTCAAAAATAGGGGTTTGACTTATAGGTGCCTCTTTAGGAGTGGAAACAATAGTTTCAACATGACTAGGGTTTTCCTCATGTACTTCTTGTCTCTTCTTTTTTGACCTAGTACGGGTTACCCTAGATATCTTTGGTAATTTTATTTTTCCCCTTTTCTTGGAAGATTATCCTTCCTCCATTTTTGTCTTTTTAGCTGAGGGTCCCCTTGTGGGTCTCCCTTTTTTCTTTCCTACAAGCGCAAACAAAAATTCTAACCAGTCCTTCTTCCCAATTTCTTTTTTTAAGAAATGATCTTTAATTATCAAATGTATCAACCCCTAGTATTTCATAGAAGATTCCCCCCTATCTTTTAATCTCAAAATCATGGAAGAAATTTTTTGAAATAAGAGCTCTAGAAAATTTATCCTAGCTAAAGGTTTTGTCTGACCATACCTTAAATGTATTAAAAGCCGCGTTTCTGGACCTAGTATCGTACAATACTGTCAATCGCAGGCGAAGAACTTCATAAGCCAAGTCATAACATTCCTCCATGGCTCGTCCAAACTGTTCTGAGCTATGCCACACTGGTCTCCTTTATGCATTTGTATCTCTTTTCTTCTTTCTGACTCTTGGTGAAATGCCGCCACCAATTTCTCAAACTTAACTCGGCCTTTCTTAACCAGTTTTCCTTCATTTGGAATACCAAAAATTTCACTTATAATTTTTGGTGTGACTTCAATTATTTCTCCCCTTACCCTGGTGACATTCACATTGAAGTTTGTCACAATTTCCCAAACCATTTCTGGCTGGAAGCCTTCATACTGCATCACAAAATTTAGCCACCTAGCTTCTTCTAACAATCTTCTAGTCTCTGAATCAAAATTGAAGTTCTCTAGTTCAAAATTTCTCTTATTCCCCGTCTTTCTCTGTAAAAAATGGAGGACTTCAACTGGCAATCTGAATTACTTACCAAAAATGTGGAATGATTTTTTTCTTGATTTGGGAGCAACCAATTTTGAAAATGACATACCATGCCATTACTTTTGTATTTATTTCCTTTACTGCTCTGAACGATTCGTACGCCATAACTTGAAACTTGCAATTCAATTCACAAGGTTGGTGGCATTCATCACAGTGTCATCGTGTATTTGGGAGGATTTTTGAAAAGACAATTGAATCATGAAGAGATCGGTTGTCCTTGATTGACATCATCCATGTCACATCATTCCTTATTTTGTCAATCCACTGCTTTTTGAAATGATTAAAAGTGGATTTATTACTATCATTAATTAACATTATGGAAAAGATGTCTAGATTCATAAATATTTACCTATTTTAAATTAGTCTAACTACTTTAGAAAATAATTTCAAAACAATATTCACATTAAATGCACACCTTAATTTATTTTTAGCCTTTGAGTTCTTCAGGAGCCTTCAGGAGTTCATCAAGAGTTTTCAAGAGCTCTTAGGAGCTTTTAAGGAGCTATTGAGAAAAAAATGGAGTCTTCAGAGTCTTTAGTCTTCAAGATCTTTAGGAGCCTTCAGAATCTTTTGAGGGGCTCTTCAGGAGCTTTCAAAAGTTAATTTAGATAGACCGCTATTTCTGGTTTTCAGTCATCATTTAAAAAAAAAAAAACCAAAAGTAAACTGCCATTTGTTGGTTTTCAATTTACTTCCATTTTTCTCAATGTAAACTGCCAATTGTTGGTTTTCAATTTACCTTGTTTATTTGTGCCTTCTTCAAAGGTTCAAAGATCTCTCATGGAAGTCTTCCATGAGAAAATGTTCAATTCTGTGTTGCACTTCATCCAAAAATTCCTACTTTGTTGCTGGCTTATGGTAAGTTTCTAGTCGATGACCATTGACTAACATAACTCTTTTATATCCATCAATTGGAACTAACTGGACAACTCCATTCTCGAACACTTGTTGTATCTCATAGGGTCCTAACCATTTGGTATGAAACTTTCCTTTAAACTCTTCAAATTTGGAGTCAAATAACAATGCCCAATCTCCCTCTTTGAATTGTCTGGAAATAATATGTTTATCCTGCCATTCCTTCTTTTTCTTTTGAATCACTTCTGTATGCTGAAGTGCCTCCATTCTCATTTCATCAAGTCTATTAAGCTACAAAATTCTACTTTTCTCTGCTTCTAGTAGGTCAATCCCAACTTCTACTACTATCTTCAATGTTTTCAACTCAAATTCAATTGGCATGGTTGGTTTCTTTCCATACACAAGTTCATATGGGGAGAACCCAGTCGTTGTTTTCCACGTGGTGTTATAGGCCCAGACTGCTTCGTCTAGCCTATCTACCCAATCTATTTTCCTCAAAGAAACTATTTTTTTTAGAATATTCTCTAATTGTCTATTTGTGACCTCTACTTGTCCATTCGCCTATGGGTGATAAGGCAATTTTTTTCTGTGAGTTATTTGGTACCTCTGTAAAAATGCTTCCATCATTGCTGACACAAATTGCGGTCCCTGATCTGAAAAAATCTCTTTGGGTGCACCAAACCTTTGGAGAGTTTTCTTGTACATAAATTCTACAACTTTATCTTCTTTTGCTACTGGTAGTGCCTTCACCTTAGCCCATTTTGTTGCATAATCGATACAAATAAGGATATACCACTGCCCTCTTGAAGGTGGATCTATCAGTCCCACAAAATCGATGCCCCAGTTTTCAAATGGTTCAAGAGTTATTTGTGGCTACAATTGCATCTACATGGTTGTTGTAGGCCTCCCCATTCTTTGGAACTCATCATAGTGTTTGACGAAGAATGTTGCATCCTTTGTCATTGTTGGCCAAAAGTAACCAGCCCCCAAGATTTTGTGAACTATTCTTACAACTGAAAAGTGTCTCCCTTCAGGTTCGTGATGGAAGGCATGCACTACATCATAAACTTCCAATTCTGTTACACATCTGTGTAAAACATGGTCAGGACATAATTTAAATAGAAGACCATTAATCCATTGAAATATGGAACTTTCATGGATTAACCTCTTTTTTTGCTTATGATTGAATTGACTTGGACATTTTCCTGTAACAAGGTAATTTTCCAAATCAGCAAACCATGGTGGTGAATTGATATAGAAAATAAGTGTTTGTCTAGAAATGCAGCATCCACTGGTTCTTGGTTATCCTGTAAAACAATTATGGAAAGAAAGTCAACAACATTGTCCTTTCTAGGCTTATCAATGATAGTTACATCAAATTCTTGCAATAAGAGTAACCATTTGATAATGTATCCACCTACCACTTCTTTATTCATTTGATATCTGATTGCAACATGGTTTGTATGTACGCAGATTTTATAGTCTGCAATATAATGTCTGAATTTATTTATTGCATATATTACAGCTAAAAATTCCTTTTCTATTGTTGTGTAGTTTCTTTCAACAGGATTTAAGTTTTTGCTAACATAGTAAATTGCATGCATGGCATCGTTTTCATCTGGTTGTCCTAGTACTGCACCAATGGCCAAATTAGATGCATCTTCATGTATGTGAAAAGGATCTCCCCAAACTGGTCCTTTGATAATGGGTGAAGTTGTTAGGGCTATCTTGATAGTTTCAAAGGATTTCTAACAATCCTCTGTCCATACAAATTCTTCTTCTTTCTTGAGCAAGGTAAATAGTGGTGATGCAATTTTACTAAATCCTTCTATAAATCTTCTGTAATACCCTGCATGCCCAAGAAAAATTTGTACTCTAGTTTGGTTCTTAGGGATTTCAATGTTTTGTATGATCTCAACTTTCTTGGGTCAACCTTTATCCCCTCTTTTGAGATGTGATGTTCTAGAACAATTCCCTTTGTCATCATAATGGAACTTTTTTCATGATTGAGTGATAACCTATGATCTGTACAGAGTTGTAAAACCTTTTCTAGGTTTTGTAATGCTTCATCAAATGTTTTAGCATGGACTGTAAAGTCATCCATATAGATTTCTACACATGAAGTGGTGAAATCTACAAATATTGCAAGTATTGCTCTTTGAAATGTCGTAGGTGCATTACATAATCCAAATGGTAAGACTGTATATGCATACATACCCCAAGGACAGGTAAAGGTAGTTTTGTCTTGATCTTTAGGGGCTACTTGGATTTGGTTATATCCACTAAAGCCATCAAGAAATGAGAAGTAGTTGCTACCTGATAGGTTGTCTAGTACTTGGTTGATAAATGGCAATGGGAAATGGTCTTTTTTCATGGCCTTATTCAATTCTCTATAGTCTATGTAGACTCACCATATCAGTTGAATAGAGAATTGAATAAGGCCATAATTCAATTCCTAGTCATTGCATCTACATAGAAGATGTCAGACCAATAAGACAAGGACAAAGGCAAATTAATCCTATTCTTCGTAAAACAATTGTTGTTGGCTAAATTGTTGTCATTCCTAGCTTTTCAACTGTATCAGATGTAATGAAATTTATGGCAACTCCTAAGTTAATTAGGAATTTTGGTATTTCAATTCCATTAATAATTAGTGTTATGACAGGGCTACCAGGATCATTCTATTTCTGTGGAAGCAATCTTCCTGGTAACACATCAGTAAGTTTAGTCCCTACTTGAATTGTTGAAGGCATTTTCTTTTGCCATCCTGGTGTCTTCATGCAAAAGGATTTTACTAACTGATTGATCTCAGGTATATCTTTGATTTCTTGTAATAGAGGTATCTCAATGTTAATCTTTTTCAACTCTCTAAGAAGTTGTGAATCAATTACATTCATGTAGTTAGGAGAAGAGGTTTGAGGATTATTTTTCCCTTCATGCAATATATTGGGATAGGGAGCTTGTTCGACAATTTTTTTCCCTTCCAACATTTGTTCTTTGTTTTCTTCTTCTCTTTCTAGAATTTTCTTAGTTGGTGGAGTTTTCACATTTTGACTTCGCAACTGTATGTCATTAACATCTACTACATTTACATTAGGGTTGTTTGTATCAGTTCGTGCATTTTTTGGATTGGGAACTAGTTGAGCTAGCATTTGGGGTTGATTCGCTTGATCATTGGAAGTATTAGGGGCAGGAGGTGTTTGTCCCCAACATTGGTTTTGTCCTTGATTTTTCCATGGTTGGAATTGGTTTTGATTATGTTGCCATGAGGATTGATTTTCTTGCCATTGTGGTTGTTGGTTAGCCTACCACTGGGATTGGTTCCATTGGGGATTCATCCATTTTGGTTTTCCCCAATATGTAGGTGGGGGTTCTGGCTGATATTGGGGGGTCCATTGATTTTGGTTCTGCCATGGGTTTTTATTCTAGTTTGACTGTGAACCATGTTGTCTTTGATTTGTGTTATAACCTTGGTTCTGAGGTCTTTGGCCGACATAATTGAGCTCTTCTTTGACCACTAGTGGTTTCTTGATATTGATTTTTATTCCTACCAAAAGATTGTAGGAATTGGTTGGGTGTGTTTTTCACAAATCTCACAAATTTCAACATGATTTAATGGGCATTCGCTCAAAAGGTGTTTTCCCCTACATTTGGAACAATAAATTGACAAGGGTTCAGTGGTTCTCTTTTCTCCTTGCATGTTAAGATGTAGTAGTAGATCAATCTTCATGTTTTCCAATTCTTCCATTACTTCTAACACATCAGTGGTGTGAGCCTTGTTCCTTCTGGATTTTCAAGTCCCCACTCTAGTTCTAGAGTAGTTTCTACAGATCTCCACAATGTCATCCAAGGAAAGCTTGTTAATGTCTCCCTTTCCCATCAGGTTCAAGGAATCTCTAGACTCATCTTCAATCCCTCTCAGGAAAATTGTTTTGCTGATTTCATCATCCAACCCATTAGTGCACTGTTGATGCACAAATTAAAATCTATCAGCACAGTCTTCTAGACTTTTGTCTTCTAGGTTCCTTATGCAAAACGGTTCCTCCTTTTTATCTCTCACTTGATAGTAATCCTGCCATTTGTCCAAGAATTTGGTTTCCATCTGCTACCAAGTCCTAATCGTTCTTGATCCTAAACCCATAAACCATCTTAAAGATGATTCTTTCAAAGTAGAAGGAAACAACTTCAACTTCTGATTATCAGTTGAATAATCATAAGTTTGGCACAAGATTTTGAATTCAAACAAGAATTGATCAGGGTCTTCTGGAGTCTTTCCCCTAAATGTTGGAAGAACTGAGGACAAAATGTTTTTCATAGGGGGTTCATCAAGTTGTCTTTCAAGATTGATAGGATTTGAAAAGGTCCTATTTGCTGGGGGACGTATCGGTTGGTCATCCATTTCTTCTCCTGGAAATGGATTTATGTTCTCCTCTTGATTTTCAATGGGGTTTTCTTTATTAATTTCTTGATTTTCAATCTGGTATTGCTAGATATCCTCTTGATCAAAATCAAGATTTCTTCTAATGTCAATGTTTCGTGGAAGAAACCTTCCTAGTTGGTCTCTATTTCATCTCATCCACAAGTTTAGATCTCTCTTCCCTATCAACACTAAGGCTTCACACTAAATAGCCAAATCGTTTAAGTATCCCCGACAATGACGCCACAAATGATGGGCAAGGTCGTTGATGTCACAACTTGCATCATTTAACTAATTCTTTTATCAAATTGGGTGTGTCTCAAAGCAATATGTGATAAGGATAGTTGTAACAAATTATTTTGGGGGGGTTTGCACTATAAACAACGACTTTAGGTATCATTTTTCCTACTTCAGGAGCTTTCAGGAGCTAAACTATAGCAACTGATTCCTAAGATTTAAATCTATTTTAGCTTAAAACTAATTTAAAATCTTGTTGACTTAATTATGATTTTATTGACTTCGATTTAGACCAATTCATGGAGATAATTAATGATTACTTTAATTCCTAATCTAAAACACAAAATTCAAATTAATTCTATTTTGCTTCAAAAGAAATCCATAACTTAATTGCTGGAAAGTAAACGCTAATTTAAGAGTAGGAATGAATTGTAGGAAAATGATGATTATTCTAAAAAGCATAAAGACTAATCTCCATGAACAGATTTTGAACAGACTTCAACTCCATCTTTCCATAAATTCCCAACATTGCTTTAATGAAACTCAACAAACAAACATGAAGTTTAATCGATTCAAACAACATCTAAATCTAATTTATCTACGAAACTTGTTAACGATTCTAATGGTTCAATTCAACATTTCTAATAAATAAATCTAACCATTCTAACAATTCGATCTTAACCATAATAAATTGAAACTTTGAAACCTAATTGTAAATAGAAGTAATTATTCAATTTTAACATTTACCAAGGTAGAAGATGATTTCAACGATTGAATGATTCAAAATTAGTTTCTACTATAGATTTAATATTAATGAATAAGAAAATAACAATGCTTAACAAAAATACCATAAGATCGTTCCAAAGGTTGAGCAGGTCCTAGTCTTCCTCAGGTAAGATCCTTTAACACAGTGAATTGATTAACTTCTTGCTTCCCTTCTCATTGAGCAAAAGTATAACGTAGAACAAAGTATTGCTTGTGATTACAAAAATTTTGATTGCAAATTATCTAACTCCTAACTAAGACTGAAATATGGATATTTATAAAATAACCTTATTAGCTTCTCACATGGTGTTAACAGCCAAAACTTAAGGTGACCAACTATAAATTACAAAATGAAAGTAAAAATAGAATTGAAGTGGACTAAGGAGGACTATGCTAGAACTATGCCAGATTGGCATTGGAAGTAAAAGTTCCTCAACCGACTATAAAGAAGTCGATTTAGAATTTGAGTGACTCATCATTCAATATGGCCCATCTATGGCGTAGTCATTCCTCATGATTAAACAGAGAGTTTAACCATCTCATCAACCTTGAAGATACCTTGTTAAAAACAATTAAGAAAATGACAACAATCATGGTAATAAAGATCAATGCATCATAATTATCTCATCCAAAGTCATCATAAAGCAACACATTTAACATAAGCTATTACTTCCAAAATATTCGCTAATTTAGTTAAACATAAAGTAAAATAAGAAAATATGTTAATCTATTGTCTACTACCAGTCATGTCAATTAACAATAACAACAAGTCTTTTTAAACATAAAAATCCTTAAATGAAAGTATTTTATATCTCCCATCACCTTTTAAATCCCTAGTAGTTTTAAGTTGTTTATTAAAGCAAATGTGTATTAGACCCTTTTAAATCACACATATTATATGCATCATAGGGCCCTCTACTCCAAAAATATTAGCCTCCATGAATTTGTGAAAATACTTTGTCTTGAGCAAAGGAATGTGTCTTCATTTTTCATGCTAGCTATAGCCATTGTTGAGCATTATTTGGTTGAGCTTTTATTCCCTCAAAATATTGCAATTATGCCACGTATCTAGTCTCGTTCATTGCTAATGTTTTGTGGAGAAATGCACTATTGGGGAAGTCATAAATATTTTCATTCTATTCTAATGAATCCTCGAAACAGTGACATGTGTCCTAGAGCTATACAAAATAAAAGAAAGAGTTATTTTCATGAAAATGATTTCAAATCCTTGTGATCACTATTTATTTTTGGAGATCAACAATCCACATTCAAAAGAATATAATGACTATAATTGGTCGCACACTCAAGCATGTGATGACATTAATGGTGGATTTGATCTGTATCTACAAAATCCTTGAGGGTAACAACATAAAATTTTATATCATTTCTCATTACTCAAAGGACAAATAAACTATTCTAGAGTGAAGTTACCACAAAATTGAACCACCTCTATGAATTTTGGGAATAAAAGGTTGTTGATTCTCTAGTTTTAAGAATTCAAAGGAAGATTTAGAGCTTTGAAAGGGTAGGCATTGTGAAATTTTACAAAAATCTTCTTTGAAGTGTAAAATTTAAAACCCTAGTTTTTTGAATACTAGAACCCTAAGTAAAAATCACATAACTACTACCACACATACACAACTACATTTATTTTATAATTAGTAAAAAAATGGTGATGATCCATATACAGAGAAATCGGAGGCTGAAAACAAAGTCCATAGACCATAGACCATACACATAACTGCCTTGTTAACAGATAACATCAAACTGATTATGCCAATGTTTATTATCCTACATACTCCCACATAATAAACATTGGACATTATTCCATATTTTATCCCCCATAATGAATATTTTGAAGAATAAAAGCTCCAAAAGACATGTTGCAACACTCTTGCTATCTCTCAAAACAATAGTGAATTGTTTGAGCATACTGGTAATCTTTCCCCAACTCGATGCATGACTCCATGCATAATTCATTCATGTATGCATTATGTCAATTATGCATTTTTTCTCTCTATGGCAACACACCTGATGGAACCCTAAATTTTTTTTTTATTGTTCCATCTTTAACCCTTATTGCATTTGGATATATAGGGTTGTTATTTTAAGGGTTTAAGGTTCTATTTGTTATCAACACTCACAGGGTTCTATTTCATCATTGAATCCTTCTTACCTGTTTCCGGTCATTCTTTTTAGATCTCATATCATTCATTTGGTAATTGGTCCCTCTAAGCCTAGGTCCAGGCCTTATATTTTATAAGGATTCGTTAAGGGATCTTTTGGATCTCTACATTATATGTATTTCATCATTTTGAACATCTTGTGCCTATCATTCTCATGTTGTCCTAGATAGGTTCCCATTATAGAACAACTAATGAGCACGTGCTAAAAATTTCCACTTAAGTCCTGATGGTCCTCACAGCTCATCGCTCATCGCTGATTTATTCATAGGTTCACAGCTTGGATTGGTGATGAGTGATGGAATAATGTTTTCTTTTAACATCACTCATCACTAATAGATTTTGAGCTTTCAAATTTGTAATAGCGATGAGTGATGCTTCTGTCTTTATGTTCTTATCGCTCATCGTGGATGACCATAAAAAGATAAACTTGGAACAGTATGAGCGATGTGATCTGATTTCTTGTATCTTGCATGATCGTGGATATGTTTTGAATGTAAACTCTCACATCAGCGATACGCGATGGACCTTACAAATGTTGTAAATCTTCTCATCATTAATTGCTCGCAAAATATACGAGGAGAATTAGCAATGAATGAAAGCCTTATGTAATAACTTCATCTCTCATCACAGATTTGTTTTAGAACTTGAGTTCTGAATTAGCGATAAGTGATGGATGTTCTCTAAAGGGTTTCTCTTTCACTAATGTGATATGATCCTATGAGCGATGTATTTTTTGCCATTTTTTTTATGCAGGTTACAGTATGTGTCCAAATCTGGTGCTATCACATCTCCTATCGTAGATAGAAGCCTCGATGCAAGGTTTGACTTAGCAATGTGTGATAGAGGGATGAATGTGACCAAATTTTAGGCTACATAACTGGGGGCTAAAGACTACTGAAGGGATGTTTGCATCTCAGATGGAGCTAGGAAAGGATGAAGTCGATCAGTGACAAGCGATGACCATCAATGAAATGAGAAACGTGGAAAGATCCTAGGGATTTAGCATAATGCAAAAGAGAAAGCAGCGAGAGGACTGAGGAATCATTGATAAGGTTTTAAAGTAGGATGATCCAATGGACTAAGATCATCGTATGGATAACTTTCATTGCTAATTGCACCCTAAAATTTGGGGAGGATCAGAGATGAAGCGATGAAGTGTATGGAGAAAGTTTCCCTCTAAGAAAAAACTAGTCTTATGTACCTCACTGATAATAATGAAAGCATGGATTAGGTTGGTGATACATGTTGATTGACAGATCATAACACTTGAGCTGGTGTCGTTGTTTTCTATGAGCAAGTTGCTAAGGACAAAAAAAAAGGCTCATATCACCATGGATGAAGTTTTAAGTACTTTAAAAGCAACAACTTAGATTCAATACTAAGCTGTAAGTTATCAACTCGCTCACTTGAGGAGTTTTCAAGTCATTAATCCTACATGATTCAAATTTCCTATTTAATGCAGATTTCTTGATTGATCTTCTTTGTCATAATTCATTTTACAATGAATGAGTGTTGAGGGATAGTAAAGAAGTGTGTGGGAATTGAATTCTCCTGAGAAGTGTGTAGAAATTCTAGGCAAGTAGGTCTGCCATGATGATTGAGAAGTATGAGAAGCTGAAATTATTTGAGTCTTGTTGGTGTAATTAATTAATTATTACACTAGCATAAGTTTTAGGTCTTGCATTTAATCATTAAGTCCTAGGTTGCATTATTAGATAAATCATTTAATAAATGGGATAATATTCCCTTCCTTATTTGTAGGAGATAAGATTCCCTCTAGAAGATGAGTTGTCCTTCTAGAACTTATCTCATCATTTAATGATCGTAACCATTAGGGTTCACATGTTGTCACATGTTGTTAGATCAAGACACATGGCAACATCTCATGCATATTAGGTTTTACCTATTGCCTATATAATCAGGCATCTTGTACATTTGTAATACAATAATCAATATATATCATATCAATATTGAATCTCCATTGTGCATGCCTAGTTGCAACACTTTCTGGGTGGTTGATTATCTTTCCTGGCTTAAAGGTCCTACATCGAAGACTGCAGCTTCAAGGACTGTGCATCCATATTCCCAACATGGTATCAAAGCTTATCCAGTGAAACGTCAACCCTCGATCAAGAAAGTTGGTGTGCGAGATTCTTGCAGGCTGAAGGTTTCCATTGAAGGCTACTTGTTTCCACCCGGGGACCAAGCTGATTTCTGAAGCAGATTGAGTCAGATCCGAGCTCGCCATTGTCTTTAGAAGGCCTCGAAACCCTAGGATCGCCTGCCCATTCATCAAAATCGGATACATCAACCCGGGAGCTTCAGAGGTATTTTTAGGGTTTGCAAAATCAATCGTACTATCCGTACAATTTGCAGCAAAAAATCATCCCGGTTGTCCTCTGAGGCAAAAAAAATTTATACGCAGGCCATTTTCTATTTTCAAAAAATCGGGCATTTATCTATTATTCTTTGGCAAAAAAAAATTTAAGTTTCTGCTATAGTTTGCAGAAAAATGGCTACACAGCGTACCAATTTATTTTTCAAATTGACCTCATAGAATTCAATGGATTTGTTTGATTGACATATTTTAAAATATATATATACAAAATTTTTTTTGATTTTTAATTGCTGTAAAAAGCAATGGCCAAAAAAATCAAATATTTTTTACCCATTACATTTAAATCCCGGTCCATGATTATTGTTTATGCGGCCCATTTATTTCTGAACTGGCGGTACCTTATATCCATGATTTGACCCGGGCGTCGTGACCAGCCATCCCTCTTGCCCGTCGTTGGAAACTTCGGCGGTTCATAGCTCAGTGCGTTTGTCAGAATTTGTTGGCAGCCAGTCACTCTACGCCGATTACGCGTGTTCCTCATCCGTAAGTTGTATTTACTCTAGCCCGTAGGTAGGTCTTCCCGCGACCGCCGATAGTCTCACCGCCCGGCCATTGATCACAAACTCATCATGCGGCATATGGTAAGCGACCATTCTATCACGGGTTGTTAGGCCGATCCCGCCAAACGGTTCAACCATCGGTGTCTCCTACTAGTACTTCCCACCAGTAACTCAGCCCAGCGCCACGGGGGTTAACCGCGTTTGTGCCATGGCGTTGCCGCGGTCCATAGGCTGGCCAGGTGTATGCGCCCGGGTGCTCATGTTTTACCACCTCATTGCCCTGCCGGTGCCCAATGGGGCCTTTTTTGTTTGATCATAACTTTCACCCGGTATCGAATTTTGCAAATGATATACCGTCGAAATGGATTTTGCGTACATTTCTAGTGGTGAGATCTATTCTATGAAATTTTTCTCGTAGAAGACTCTACATCCAATTGAAGTCCAAACCCTAATTTGGACATAAAAGCTTGTATCTTCGCAACCGCTCATCGGATTTCAGTGATTCCAGGGCATCAGGAAGGTGATTCAGAGCTTTTTTTTATCAGTCCAGACCCCTTGATCAGTTTCAGCTCCAGGTACTCTTGCATGTGATTTTTTCAGTTTGGTGCATTTGATCAATAACCTGGTTATTCTGAAGCTTGGGACAAATTTGTTTGATCCGGGTTGCATCACTTCAGTTGTAAATCATATTTGGAAGTCTTTATTTGCTGTTGAAGGTCAGTGTCTTTGTATTCTTGTGAAGAAATTTCATTATGGGGCTTGCATATTTCTCTCCTTCTCTGGTTATGTTGCACAAGGGTAACTATTTGCAATGGCGAGATGGGATCTGCCACCATCTTCGATCACTTGATTTGTTGCCACATCTATTTGGTATTGTTCCTCATCCAAGTGAAGGTATTCATGAACTTGCTTGGAGTTGCAGCAGATACACTGTTTTGGAGATTATTTCTATGCAAGTTGATTGCGATGTTTTGAGTTTATTGATCATTGTGATTGTCCTCACATTCTTTGGACTAAGCTTTGGGAGATCTACGGAGATTCAGACACTCCACCATTCCCCGATGATCATGCTTCAGAATGTCATTCTTCAGATCAAGCTCCCCATGATGCTATTGTTATACAGGAAGTTGATTGCCTTGATCTTTCCGAAGAGGTTGACAAGGTACCTTTCAGTGCTTCTTCTTCATCAGAGACAGTTGGTATCCCTTCACATTCAGTGATTCCTTGTCCAGAATCATTGATTGAGGCTTCCACCATCAACATCGATCAGGACACATTCCGTTTTTCAGACTTGACATCACATGATGGCTTTGTTTCAGGTATCATTGCCTTGGCCACTTCTACAGGTTTGGAGAACATTCTTGAGGGGGTATCACTCCTCTATTCAGATCACACTTTGGAGAGTTGTTTTGAGTCTCCTCATTCCTTTGTCTCAACCTTGATTGGGAATTCAGAGACTACATTGGAGGCATTCAGTTTCTCTTCAGAGATTTCATATCCGAGACTTCTTCCCTGTCATTCTATTCAGGACTTGAGGTTTCTTCAGCATCCACCATTGGATTTGCTTCAAACTTATTTCAGTGGTTTTGAGGACACTTCATTCAGGGGGGGCAATCAAGTCTCCATCACATCCATCATATCTTAGTCTTTGGATATTGTTCAGCATCAGTTTCTGCATCATCCTGATTTGTCACCCTCTTCATTGTTTGGGACTCTGACATGTTCTTCATCAGGAAAGGAGACATTTGAGCTATGTTCAGAGACATCATCATCCATCTTCATCTTTCCTTCCTTCAATTCCTATCTGGAATGGGAAGCATCTCTCCACTTGCAATTGGTTTTGTTTCTTCCAAAAGGGAGACAAGTTGTTTGTCGACATTGGATCTTGTTTTGTCTTCAGACACTTACCTTTCTTGCATGTGTTATCATCTTTTGGGGGGGCTATATAGTCTCTCTCTTTCCCTCCTATGGGGGGGCATTGATTGTATTGTATCCATGTGACGGATGGCGTACTTGGGGGGTATTTGGGAGTCCTCCATCCTTTTCTTCCCATCCTATCTCACATCTTTTTGCATTTTCATCTCTCTTTTGGAGAGGGGTTTTGTTCCCATTGGGTTTTCCCCTTTTCTCCGGTTGTGGGAGATTTTTCTGCATCTATCATGTACATGGGTACCTAACATGGCCTCGTAGCCGGGACCCATCATCATCTCTGCATAATCATTGCATCTTCCTCCCTAAGTTGCACTTATGGGGGGGTGTTGGTGTAATTAATTAATTAATTATTACACTAGCATAAGTTTACTTAGGTCTTGCATTTAATCATTAAGTCCTAGGTTGCATTATTAGATAAATCATTTAATAAATGGGATAATATTCCCTTCCTTATTTGTAGGAGATAAGATTCCCTCTAGAAGATGAGTTGTCCTTCTAGAACTTATCTCATCATTTAATGATCGTAACCATTAGGGTTCACATGTTGTCACATGTTGTTAGATCAAGACACATGGCAACATCTCATGCATATTAGGTTTTACCTATTGCCTATATAATCAGGCATCTTGTACATTTGTAATACAATAATCAATATATCATATCAATATTGAATCTCCATTGTGCATGCCTAGTTGCAACACTTTCTGGGTGGTTGATTATCTTTCCTGGCTTAAAGGTCCTACATCGAAGACTGCAGCTTCAAGGAATTGAGTCTAGGAAGGTCTTGAGAATGAAAGTGGAATACATGGAGCTCCTAATATGCCAAAAGGAAGAATAGGATTCAAGAAATTCAAGGAGTATAGTACCAAGGAAAGTTACCATCCACAAGAGAAAATAGTTTCAAAAGAATTAGTCAAATACAGAGAGAAGAGGATGGTGAAATATAAAAAGAAGGCAAGGAGAGAGAGTGAGCACTATAAGGCTTATCCACAGGAGTGCAATTCTCCACGTGAGGTTTCTAATAACCCTTCAAATGGTGAGGGAGACATTGATCTAGAGGGTGATTATTATCCCCTCCTTGGTACTATTGGAAAATTCTGACAAGGAGGTGGGGACAATTTGTCCAGTCCCACCATGAGCAAAACATGGGTGAGTATCCTTTGAGGTAAATGACTCAGAATGATGGTTGTGCCCTATTTTTGTTAAGATTTTCCTATTCAACACTCATGTGATTTCTTGTTCATGTGTTGAGGTGGAATATTTTTGGGCTGGTATGTAGGAGAAGTGCCAGAATAGTTAACCTTGGTGGTGCGTATGATGTTTCCAGACAATATACAAGTTTGTGCTGGAGCTGCTACTGGAAAATCTTATTTGGTCAACAAGGATGAGGATTCAACACAGTTACAACAAACTCTGCCTTTCGAGGAGCTGGCGTGTCTTCATTCAGGGAATATGGAATGTGGTCTTTTACTCTTCTATTTTCCTCAAATGATTGCATGTAACAAACTAAGGATATCTCAAATTTTGGTGCAAATGAAATGAAATGTAAATGTAATTAAGCCTGATGCTTGTTGCTCCCTTATTCTATAAAAGGGATTTTAGGGATTATTATAGAGGTCAAATTCTGAAGTCTTAATAGGGTTCTAGGTGAAAGCTAAGTTCAAAAAAGGCACTTAGAATAGAATACTGAAATAGGCCAGTAGTTTGTTTTGGATAAGAAGTCATGTATGTAATGATCTTAAAAGAGTCTTATAGAAATTATTGATATTGAAACAAATATTAGTTTAGAAGTCGATACTATCCTATGTATGTTACTTATGAAGTTATGAATGAGAAATACTAATGGTGTTATCATTTGTCTTCAAATATTTCATTTGACTGTATTACTCTGTTTTCAGCTTTAATTCAAAGAATTAATTAAAATGCTTGAATAGGGTTATAAAATTTGTAAGAATGGCTTAGGATTTCTAAGAAGTAAATATTTCTTGCACAGTGAGTTTTTGTAAACGCAAAGCAATACGAAGATAGTTTGTTTCTTCCTTAAGTGAGTAATTTGTAAATTACTGATCCTCTTGTATACTTGACTCCATTGCTCCAATTGATGAGACACTGAATCATTTTGTTAGAAAATCTTGCATAGGATGAACAAATAGTGTTCCTAGCCCTAGACTTATGAGAAGACAATATTTAATAAAAAAATCTTTCCAAGGGTAGTAGAAGTGGAATTATCTCTAATTCCTAGCAAATAGCTAATTATTCACTTGAAAATTTGCCAAATCTTCAGTGAAATTGATTTTATTTGCCATAAATAGGAATCAAGCTGTGTATAAATGTGTTACTAATTGATTATATTGCACAAAAAGGAAATTGGGATTACCCTCCTAGGTTTCAAAGAGCCTGAAGTGAAGGAGTACATACCTTAAAGTCCTATGCTCATTGTGTTGGCCACTAACCTAGCAGTTCTTCATCATAGGAGTTGGATAATTCTTAGAGGATTGTTCAGTTTTGCTGGAAAAATCACCAACAACACCTTTTCAAAATGATTTTTCAAACCACATATGTGAAAAAGATATATATTGCAACACCTATCCATTGCATGTCCTTTCCTGTTAAAATGAGAACACTACACACATTGCATTCTTGAAAAAAATTATTTGAACCTATAACATTTTTAACATCATTCCCTTTACCTGTGACATAACCTAGACCTTCATACTTTGGCCTCCTAATTGATTCAATTGTCTTTGTGATTCCTAGTGCATGTTTACCTAATCCTTGACTTGTATATCCCATTCTTTGCATAATTTTGAAAGCAATATTCTTCTCATTAAAAAATAATAGGATTTTAAATTCAAACATATGATCATGTTCATCTTTACACTCTTCATCATAAACAACTTGAGTGATATTACACAAATGAATTGTTTGATGAAAAGAAAAACATAACTCTTTTGTGCTACATGAAACATCACAAACTAATGGTTTTGATTTCAAACATTCATTTTCCTTTTGACATGATGCGAGAAACTAATCTAATTGATTTTTTTGTGCCTTCAACCCAGATATAGATCATCATTTTGTAATGTATTTTTCTCTTCTAAATTTTTCAACTTTTCTTCCAAATCATCATCTTCTTTTGAACTTCTTCAAACAATTTTAATCTATCTTCCAATTCACCATTTTTTGTTTTAACATTGTCCAATTCGTTTTCAAGATTATGGCTTTTAAATACATATTCATATCTTTTCTTGTGAACTTCCTTAATATTTGCTATCAATTGAGAATTAGATTGTTTAACTTCCAATAGTTCTTCTAAAATATCTTTTTCCTTTGTTATTCTCTTACCATTTTTTCCCATTTAGTCAGCATAATGCCTGCAAAAGAAATAAAATAAACCCTTATTTTTCTTATTACTCCAATGCACATAATACGAAAAATAACAAACCCCACAAAAAACTTAACTCTTATTCGCCTTATATCTCCTATTCCAAAACCAAACATCATAAACCGTAACCCTTCATATTTGAAGGTTGTTAAGATCTTTTATAACCAACCCTTCAATGAATCAAAATTATTCTAATATTTGATCCAAAAAGAAAACAAACTAACCAACACCACTATATTTGCACACTCTAGTATGGTCAAGGCTATTACACATCCAAAATTCAATGTAAAACATTAAGTTTTACTTGCCACATTAATCCTCCTTATAGGGTTGGGGTAGAAACAACTATTGTGATGGCTGAAACAAATATTGTGATTTAGAAATTCTTTGATCCCCTTAATAGTTAGGTGACGACTTTCAAAGATTCCATAAGATGCTACAATCATAAATTGTGACCCCTTCCTTCTACGATGTCTTTATTTTGAGGATATTGTGACCAAATACAAGAGTTTAAAAAACAACAGCCTCTTCTCAAAAACACTGACTTCTATGATTGACATGAACAACCTCTTCTCATATGGATTGCTTCTCACATGATAAGTAGAAACTAGAAGTTACTGACCAACACACACTCATTGGCTCTGTTATTCCTTTCTACAACGTTCATGAACTTTTAGATACTCGCATTGCTCTCAAATTTCCTATAATAACACACTCCTTACACCTTATGCCCCCACATCCTTATGAGGCCTCAAATTAGAGGATCCTCCATGAAACCGTTGCCAAGTAGGAAATAGAATATTATACCATGCTCAACAATAATATCATGCCTAGCACACAATTTGTTAAAAACTCAAAATATTGAGAGGGGGGTGAATTGGTATTCTTTGAAACCACTTAAAAACATGTATTCAAAACATTTCATCCAATTTGTATAAATGAAAAGAAGTAATTAAAACATGCATCACATCACACAACACAAGAACACCATAATTACGTGTAAAACCCAAGAAGGGAAAAACCATGGTGAGGATTAGCTCACAATATATTATAACCAGTTACAAGATATTACAGAAAGGCTCACTGCCAAGTAGACACATTGTCTAGAGAATAAGAGAGAAAGAAGAAAGGGTGGCTCACTGCTAGGATTTTGAACTGATATAATGCATCTATGACATGCTGGAGACAGTTCAACTGAAGCTCAATACATTGATTAAACACACTTCATGTTTCTCAACACTTATGTACCCACTATGCTCTTTTTCACATCACATTCACATACTCTGCTTAGGAATTCACATCACACATCTCATCTTTACAACATTGAAATGAACTTACATTTATATGTATGTTACATTCGTAAACACCAACAACATCAATTAGGTCAGCCTAATTAGATGAAACATGTAAAACATCAACTTGTTGGATCAAGATCTGACCACACACACCTCAAAAACTTGTAACGCATCAAAATAGGTCGAAAAGGACCTATAATTACTCCCTTAAGCTCACTTAATTCATACTTTAACTTTGCACAAACAAAAAATCTTTATGTCAACACCAAATAGAAAAGACTAGTGACATGAACCATCCATTCATTCATAACACAACGTGTGAACCACAAAAACACTTGCCACTTGGACCACACACTCTTCTGACACTTGTAAGCACTCCCATAAAATTGTTGTAACCAAATATTCTTTTATGGTGGAATGCGGAGCATTCCAATTATGTACACTATCATAATAACTTTGTCACTGGTAACCTCGATACTTTGTCAATCATAACTTTTACACTGGATGACATCAAGACATGAAACTTTGGATTTAAGATCCTCCAACATATAACAAAATTGTGTTAGAACCGCATAACCTGATTCTATATGGTGGAGCAATGCAGACCTCATAACGAGTTCCTTGTACACTGAAAACTATAGTATGCAACTTAGCCAAATATCAACACATTTGTTTTGCTTTGGTATAAAACTCTTACACCTGTATAATGGATTGCCATCACCATAATCACTCACGAGCTCATCCAACAATTGTACATCAATGTTGACATCAATGACAACACCACGTATGCTCATGCTCATGTTGCCAACAGTCTTATCAATGACAAGCAAACTTACAACACAATTTTGAATGTAAAAATATTCACTTTCTCAACAATTAGTGAATTGCATATAAATCCGCAAAGATTATTTCACTTCAACAAAGGACCATATTTTCTTTGTGGAAACTTCTTCAAACACCTTTCTACGTAGTAGTAAATTCAATTTGGCCAACAAAAAAATGCATCTCATCACCATCATTATACTTTGCCTCCTTTGTCAATGTATCTTCATGCCTAGCAAGAGGAATTTTACCCGATTCTATTCTCCCATTATTCACACGTCACAAACACATGATTGGTTTGTGCTCTGATACCAAATGATGGAATTAAAAATTACAAACATAACTCCAACAACACAAAAAATAATATTTCACATAAAAATATCACAAAAATTTACATAAAAAATCTCTCTTCCCTTTGTCATTGATATAGATGTCTATTTATACAAGTGGAAAACTACTGCCAACCCGTACATATTTGCCTTGTTAACGGATAACAGAAAATTGATTATGACAATGTTTATTATCCTACACTTCAGTTCAATTAATTTTTACGATGAGAAAGCATAAATTAAAGTTGAGGTGTATGTCATTTGCAACTGAGGTTAATCCAATCGTAAGTTTTTTGGGAAGTGAGTGTTTCTAATCAACGGTAGAGAAGTGATTGAGAGAGGGCAAATTATTGGAGCAAAATGGAGGCACAAGACCATAGATTAGGAGTGGCTTGAGAGAGTTCAAGATTGCAGAAGATTGGCTTGCTACAAATTAGCATTCAGATCAATCTGGAGTGCATATCAACGGTTTGTGTTGACCAGAAACTTTTTCCCCATTTCTATATGTATAAAATTTGGTGGAAAAAAGATTGACGAAAACAACGGCCAAGATCATATCTATCATCTTGCATTCTTTTTAGAATAGATTGAGCCGTCGATCGTAGAAATTAGTTGATTAAATTCATATAGTAAATGTCTTTTTAGAATAGATTGAACTATCGATTGCAAAAATCAACTAATTAAAGTCATATAAGAAACGCCTTCCATACAATTAGTGTGCATGTATGTGATCAGCTTGGAAAATGACAAAAGCATCATATAAATTCTCCTGCGGAGGCAACTTGTGACTCAAATTCTACGTCTGCTTTTACTAGCCTAGTATACAACTTCCCTAGGGAGATGCATGCAATGCATTGAATTGCCAGATTGACTCAAATAACTCGTGTAGGGGACGTGTACATGCACTCCAAGCTCTCGGGAAGGCATTCCAAGCTGTTGGCAATGAATCCTATACCTTAGATGGTTCGTTTATTTGACCTCCTTTAGCGAACGGCGAAGACTATTTTGTATGCGGACATTAATGACACTGGGCAGGAGTCAAAGTTCTATCGCTTTGCCGATTACTGGACAGCGTATGCCGACGGGTAACCGGGTGAATTATGCCACTGCACATTCATATGTAACCCTACAAGTGGACCATGTGCATCCTCATGTCTTGTTAGACGTCGCCCAAGTGGAACCATGAAAGGATCAAATTAATTGAGTCCGCGCCATAGACCCACAGTATCTTACTGGACTAATGTGTGGGACAGTTGCCAGTCATCAATGAAAGGTCAATCTCCATTAACTTTCCTTTCGACAGACTGAGAGGTTGGAAACCGGGACTGCACTTACTAATTTGACTTTACTGGCTGTCAGATTATATATATAGCAGTCTGAGCATACGCTTTTCTACAAAGAGATCTTAAGGTTATAAATATGGTGGCACTAACAACAATGTCTACCTTATTTCATATGCTGAACCAGTGGGCTAGTGATGTGAGGATAGTAGTCACTATCTTCTGGGTGGCTTCGATTGGGATATTAGTTTACCATATGTTGAAGCCTCGAAGAATTTTCATGTTGGGTTTTTCCTGCTTCAAGCCCGCAGATGACCTAAAATGTAACTACGAACTCTCACAGTATTTGGCAATGAGGGGCGAAAAGTTCAGCGAGAAGAGCGTAGAGGTCATGAAGAACATTTACCTGAAATCAGGCGTGGGTGAGGAAACATACTTGCCACCCTTCATCTTTCAAGAAAACCCAGTGGAAACTCTGGAAGCCGCTCGAGAGGAAGCAGAAACAGTCATGTTTGGGGCAGTGGATGAGGCGTTTGGGAACAGTGGTTTAAGCGGCACAGATATCGACGTCGTGGTGGTCACATGCAGCATGTACAGTGCGGCTCCCTCTCTCGCCGCCATGCTCGTTAACCGTTATTGTATGAAGGAGGATGTTAAGATCCTGAACTTCGCTGGCATGGGGTGTAGCTCTCGTGTCATAGCAATTCAAACAGCCAGCGACCTGCTCAGAACAAGTTCCAGAAGTGGTTATGCTCTGGTTGTAATAACGGAGAATATCACCCTCAATACTTATTATGGCGACAACAGATCCATGCTTGTTACCAACTCTATTTTCAGAGTGGGTTGTGCTTCTGTGATATTGTCAAGTAGAGCAGCGGATTCAAAGCGGTCTAAGCTGGAGCTTCTTCAGACTCTGCGAACGCACAGAGGGGCAAATGATAAGTCATACTGTGCAGCGTTCCAGGAGGAGGACGAGGATGGTCGGGTGGGTATGTCGCTCTCGAAGGATCTCATCAGAGTGGCCGGGGAAGGGCTCCATGACCATATCAGATCTTTGGCTCCGCTGGTTCTGCCGTATTCAGAACAGCTGAAAAATGTGTTGTCTCTTGTGGGCATTAATTTTCTGCGGATGGACATGAAGCCTTACGTTCCCGATTTTCGTCAGGCTTTTGAGCATTTCTGTATTCATACGGGAGGAAAGGCAGATCAGTGGAAGCCTCCGACTGAGTGAATATTTGGTAGAGCCTGCGCGCATGGTTCTGCATAGGTTTGGGAATACTTCGAGCAGCTTGGTGATGTATCAATTGGCCTATTTTGAAGCCAAGCAGCGGATCAAGAAAGGGGACAAAGTATGGATGATTACCTTCGGTACTGGATTCAAATGTAACTCCATTATTTGGAAGGCTCTTCGTGATTTGGGTCCTTCTCAGACCGGGAATCCCTGGGTTGATGTTGTTCACCGATACCCAGTTTGTTAATTTTGCTGGATTCATTCCTGATCTTCTGCAAATAAATTTGTTCATTAGATATGTCTCGATTCAATCCGTAATTGAAGCCAATAAATTTGCTGTCTATGTATTTGTCCAGCCTGAAATCTCGTAGTCATAATCAGATGTTTTCTCTCATGAAAGCGACTGAGCTGAAATGAGCAGCGTCGTGAATCCCTAGTAAACTGGAAGCTCTCCTGTATGTTTCAGCAAAGCTCTTTAATGAAATTTTAAGAAAACCAGATTTTTCCTTCGATTCAATTATAATGTTGATGGCATAGTTTCGTCACCTTCTTAGAAAAAATAAAAAATTAACAAGCTGTTTTTAGTTGACGCCAGATTCACTGTAAGTTGTTTCCATGCTCAACTTAGAGAGCCATGAAGGTCATTCCATTCAATATTCTTGGAATCGATGACAAACTGTATAAGTTATACCTAAAGAGAATTGTATTTAAATTTATTGACAAGATGAAAAGTAAGCTTGACTCCTCATAGCATAGGACTCGCACGTTGGTATATTTTTTAATGTGAAATCAAGACTAGATCAATCCCCCACTGTTAAAAAGTTTCCTCTACCGAAAAAACCGAATCATCTTCTCATGTATGTCGTATATTATTACTATAAACTAGGGTTTTTTTGGGGAGGTCTTTGAGGTTAAGTGTCATTCTCTCCTCATGGAGGACTCTTTTATTGCTCTCCCATGCCTTCCCTAGGATGAATATTGGGAATCTCCTCTTTAAAATCTTCGAAAAATAATATTTTTATTCCAGTCTTTTTAAGGAGATGCTTGTATCCAATAGAGGATGGTTGACCATGGACCGAGTCATGGATTGTAGCTAAATTCATAATGGTATTGTAACTCTTTATCTTTAATAAGAATAAGTTAATTAGGAAATTGTGTGATCTATTAAAGTTATTTGTGATTTAAGTAAATAATATAAATATGTTTAAATTATTCTTTGATAGAAGATTGAGATAATTTGTGTTCAAATCCATTTTTTATTAGTCTAAAATTTTAACTTCCACTTACTTAGACTAACAATTAAACCCTTTTTAAAAGAGATGGATAATTAGATAGATCAAAGATTTTTTTAGTGGTGAATCTTTGTCAATTGGCAAATGGTTCATTTTCACCAATTTAAATTTGTCAAATTTATGGCAACTAGCTAGGACCCAAAATGCTAGGATTCTATAAATTGTCAAACAAATACATGTTAATAGACTACCAATTTATTTATAAGGAATTTATAATTAATATTTCTACCATAGTAACCTACATGTGTGTAATAGGGAATCACCTAGAATTTTGGAGTCATGTTTTAATTTACCAACATATTCATCAATAGCATTAAAATTTTATTGTGTATGAGGATAAATTTGACAATACAAATATAATGAAATGTTAATCATAGGGCCATAATCACCTTGAGACCCATAACTCTCTTTCTCTCTCTTTCTCACACACACACAATTTGATTCACCCAACATTTACAAGGCCTGACCATTTACGATCACACATGATTTGCCAAATGTTTATTCCATCATTTTACAATTATGTCAGAATTTGATAAATTTGTACTCCATTTTAGAATAAGAACAAAGGATTTACCAAATATGAATTCAGATAATACAATTGAAACTCTAAATTAATATTTCAATGTTGTTCTTAATTATTTTCTCAATTTGGATCATAGACAAGTTACAACTATAAGCATTAGTGATTCAATAAAATCCAAAAGGAAAGTGATAATTTATTTATTATTTTATAATATATAATTCCTCATGTTTATTTATATCCTTTTCAATTTGGTTTCATTATTATAGATGATTTTGAGTAGGGAGAAATCCAGGCCCTAGCAATTTATATTCTATGACTTCTTGTTGATTTTGTTTGTTTACTATTTATTTTCATTGTTACATAATATACATGATACAAAAATTTGTTAGTGTTGAGTCTTTGATTGTGAATCACATGGTTAAAGAAAAGGAAAAAAAAAGACTAGCTTTTAATTAATGAGATATGTCGAGTAGGAATAAATTTCCTAAAAGTGGTAAAGGGAGCTCATCAAAATCTATAAACATAATGTAATACTTTGGCAATGTTTTTTATCCATCGAATGAAGATCAATCTATAACACCATTATTTGCACCATTTATTAATGAACAAGGTAATTACTTAGAAGAATTTTGGAGTGAGTTTAATGATAATTCCCTAGATTATCTTACTCACTCACAAGAGTATCAAGGTAGTAGGAATGATAATTTTAATAAGTTGATCTCGACAAGGGATAAGAAAAATATAGATCTTACACAAAAGGGGAAAAACGATAAATAAAAAATAGGGTGTGTGTGGACTATGACAAGGATTTTTTAGATTGATTGGGTGTCAAAGTACCCATTCATTCAATTCGTGGATAATGTAAGAAAATATGAACCTCCTATAGAATGTAAGAGTAAGATTTATAGTTGGAAATATGGTAGGGACAAGAAGTTTGAACTAAAATTGACACCATGGGAAAATATGTTGGTCAAGTTTATGAGAAACAAAACATACATGAAAAGGAAATATTAGTGATTATATAAAAAATAAATAAATAATTTTTTTCATCTTAAGCATGCCCTAGAATATAATATGCATATGCAAATAAAGGTGAAGTTTACTGCATGTGGAGGTTCAATTGAAGTTTAATTTGGAAAGATGATGGAAGAAGTAAAATTTAAAAAATTGTTCATTTGAGTGTTCTCTTTCATATTTTTACTAGAGGATGTCCTATGATAGACTACCTAGAATATAACAAATTATTATTTTTAATAGGTGTTCCTAACTTTCCTAACACACTTTGGACAATAAATAGGAGTTGGGAATGAGAAATTTGTCATGCTAAGGTAGAAATATAAGATGTACACAAAATTAAAATTAAAATTTTATTACATTATCTTTAGATGAATTTACAACAATAGATAATACTTCTCAAGCATATATGCATGTGCCTACTATAGAAAAATGTCTGCCAACATAATCTACTCTCTATTCATAAAATGAAGGAGAATGCAACATCACAAAATATATTTAAATTAGTTAAGAATTTTTTGAATGAAATTGGAGGTATGAATGACTACATAATTTCCAAAAACTTGGACCGTGTGTGTAAGGGAAATGGAGCTTCAATAATGCAAAGTCATAAGAATGACCTTTGTGTAAAGCTACAATTTATCTTGGTTGTCATACATGATTTCCATTCACTGCATGGACTATACAATAAATTTAGCATTTAATTTTTGAGAAAGTTTTTTCTAGTATTAAAAGTTGAAGATCTAATATGTGAGATCCATTGATACATCTATCAAAGTCCAAAATATATTTATAATTTTAACATTTCCCCAAGGGAATAACTATAGAAAACAAGATTCTTAAGGATGATAATATCAAATGGATCTTCTTGTATGGGCTAACATAAATATTTTTTATAAAATATCAAACCTTGATTGGAGTAATGTACACATCACCTCATAATTGACATAGCTCCTAACCTCTTCTATAGGTTAAGTGACATAGAGACAATTCTAATTTTGTTTGGATTTTTCCCATGTTAATGAAAATTCTTGTCAAAAATTAAGAAAAAAAATCTATATTTTAGAATATACAAAGCCCCAGGTAAAATGATATTTTTGATCTTTGATAATCTATATCTATCAAAAAAGCATTCATAAGTCCAAAATTTAATAGCTAGCACTTGATGAAAATGTCAACAATATTGATATTTTGTTATAGTTTAATGAAAACATGGATTTATGAGTCTTTATGCAGGGATATGAGATATTAATGACCTATTTTTCCAAGGTTAGGTGTATTTCCATATAACATTTTATAAGTGAATCTTTTGACAAGATCACTAAATCTGCAAGTACTACTTTAAATGATATTACAAGATCTCTTTTTGTAGAGATAAGAGAGAGATTCCATCAAAATAAACTACTTGAATCCATGTATATTGTGTATCCTCAATACTAGATTAATTTTCAACCACCTAGTTTTTATAAGAGTTTGAAAACCTTGGCCAATCAATTTTCCAAAAGTTTAGCATTCAATGGATAAGATAGAAGAAAATTATATAAATAAATCAAAGCTTCCAAAATAATTAACCCATTTTGTAGCACCAATTATGGAATAATGTAAACTAATAGAGAGTCCCATCCACGATGGACTAATAATTTTTTTTTGGAAAACCTTAAGTCAAAGTGGAATATTGTGTGATTTTATATAAAAAAATTCAAACTTCTCAATCTCCACCAACCTAGATGATATTGGGGTTGGTGGAGGATGATATTTTTTAGCATATTAGGATTCTTGAAATCAAAGATAAGAAACAAAATTAATAATAATCTAGAAATTTTCTTAAGGATGTGTATATCTAGATATGATTGCAAAAGTTTTCCTTTTGAAAGGGTATTGAGAATCTAGACTTGTCCATATGTGAAAGAATAGGGTTGTGCAAAGCTTCAAATATTACTAGCACATATGACACAATAAATAATAGATATGTTAGTATTGATGGGATGCACTTACTTGTGGACTCATGAAAATAAAATAAAATAGAGACCAAGATCAAGATGGCTCTCAATCTCATAGTTAAAGGGAGGAGATGATTTACCAATTAGAAGAGATTTATCACCTATTAGGTACTTATATTCTATTTCATATTCCAAATTTTTGTTGATGATATTTCTTTGTCTATTGTTAATAAACATTTTTTAGTTTCTATTTAAAAATTATCAAATTAACTTAGTATTATTTTCTAATGCACTATTTAAGAATCTAAATTTCAAACATTATTTTCAAGTTTTATTTTATTTTAAAATATAAATTTTATTTCTCAATTTCTATTAAAACAATTAACATATTATTATATTTTTATATTATTATTTTGTGATAAGATTTACAAGAATTCAACTAAATGCATACTAATTAGTAGCAATAGCATATATTAAAAATTATAAATATTTAATGTGTATCTAGAAGCTAAAGTTTTCCTAAATTAAGTAATTAAATAATATAGATAATTTGAATGCATAAATAAATTTGAGTCTTCTATTAATTTTTAAATGAAGGAATACATAAAATTATTATAATATATTGTTCAAAAATAAGTATGCACAATGCTTAGTTGGGAACTCATATTATAAAATCGTTTTACCAACTTATGTTGTGGGCTCCATTATTCATTTTTTGGAAATGCAATTTGTTGTAACTTATAGTAATTGACTTCTAATTTTGTTAACAATTCATAATTGGGACTGAAGATTTACTTTTATGTATCATTCAAACTTGCATTAACGGTTATCATTTTCTTGATGGAATCTATTTTTTTCCTCATATAGCTTTTGAGCCTAAGGAAATTTCTCCCTATACAACCTTTTTATTTTCTATATTCCTTTCCAAAGTATCCTTTCTTAGGACTCAATGTGATTTATTAAAAGGTGTCAAGAAACCAGGCCTGCTCTTCAAAATTTTCTAGATTTTCAATCAACTTCTATATCATTTATTTAGATATATTCACAAACTCTTGTGCTTCACCTTGCTTCATACACTTTCAAAGGATAGATAATTTGTTTATCGAGTCCTCAATATAGTTAGGAATTTATTTGGATGCAAATTCATTATCATTGATTATGTAAGCTTCTTTCAAATTTTTCTTTGGCTTATTCTCTAATGAAATCACTTTCTTCCTTTACTTTTTGTTCCCAATGTTGTATTTTTATTTTTCTTTGTCTACTTTTACTTGCATTATCTTTGCTAAGGAACTAGCTTGCATTAGTTTTTTTTTGTAATTATTTTTAATTGGCTCTTTCATTATCATAATTATTTGTGCTTTCATCTAAAATTAGTTTTAATTCATCCAATTACACCTTTGTCTATTCATTTATATTTCTTGTATTTGTATCTATGTAAAGGTAGATCTTTTTATCCTTTTTCTAAAATTAACACTCTTTTTGTTTGCTACTTTCCTCCTTGTTTTCTAATTTACTATCTCTTCTTGTAACTTTTGTATTTGATTTTGTAGTTCCTATTTTTTTATTTGTCTTACTTTAGAAATAATGTGTGTACCACATTATTTTTCCTTTTTGATACATTAATTTTGTCACAACTTTTCATTCCACTAAAATCTACTTGGGGTAAGTGTAAGAAGTTGGGTCCATAAAGAGGGAAAGTTTTATGCAAAGAAAAATTGCCTAAAGGAATGAGGACTCAAGCCTAAACATGCACCCATTCTAAAAAGAGAATGGGTTTCCACTTTAAAATGAGTACCCATTCTAAACAATGGGTTCCCGCTTTAAAATGGGTATCCATTCTAAAAATAGAATGGGTTCCCACTTTATTTAAAATGGGTACCCATTCTAAAAGTAGAGTGGGTTCCCTCTTTAAACTGAGTACCCATTCTAAAAATGGAATGGTTGTCTGTTTTAAAGCGGGTACCTATTCTAAAAATAGATGGGTACCCAGTTTAAAGCAGGTACCCATTCTAAAAATAATAAAATTCCAACTCTATTTTTTGTTTGTTTTTAGGCTTGAGAAAGGAATGTTAACCTAACCATTAGCCTTGGACCCGCAAGTACAAGGTCATGGCAATGCCAAGAGAAATAACCAACTTTGGCAATATGGCTAACAAGTTTTTTTCATAATTATTTTTTGAAATTAAAACCCATTATAGATCATGATGTCTAGTTTTCAAATATGTATTTTTTTGTGATTGGATTATTCTTTCTATTTTCTAATTAATTTCTAAAGAAGTTGGTCAATAAACTAGAAATATCAAGTTTTCATATGTTTTAATAACTTTTAATTTGTTAATTTTCTTGTAAAAAATATTATATGTCATCAATCTATAAAGAAATATTTACACATTTTTTTAAAAAATAAAGTTAGTTTAGGTCAAATTATGGTGTTCATACATGTGCGTGGTATGGTCCTAAAAAATTGACTTTTAAAACGTGGTTTTTATACATGCCTATTAAAAAGTAAATAATTATATATTTGAAAACTAAAATCAAAATTATAACTATCATATTAATAGACTTTTTAAAAATCCAATGTGTAAGTGTTAAAAAAGTTTAGTCCAACTATGAGAAATTATGAAAATAAGGGAAAACACTTCCACTTTTGAACATTTTGTGGACCCAACTTCTTGCACATGCCCCTTGAATAGTGCTTACATTATGCTTAGATCAAGGCATCTATCCTCTAGTTGATTTTGAAATTTGGGAACAATAAGCGTGCACTCCATGGTTTCTATATCTAGGTCATATGTAGGCAATATCATGGTTCTTGCAAGCTCTAAGGTTACAACAAAAAATATCTTTAGCTCTTTCTTATTTATTTTAGACTTTTTGGTTTTCTTGTTAAACTTAGCTTTGTACTAAAAAATTGAGACTATTCACACAATCAGATGCTTTAATGGAGAATGAGTAATAATTTTGGGGCTATTTCTGATTATTTGAGGGCAAGGATTAGCTATTCATGCCCCAGTATCACTACCATAGGAGGGCTTCCTATTGAAAATAATTTATTTGAGGTGGAAGTGGAGATAGTTGTGTTATCATATTATTGTTATTGATGTCAAAAAGGGGGATTAGAGGTGAGGTGGAACTGATCTTGCATGAAACATATGTTGGTTGATGTCAATGGACTAACTCATGAAGGTTGTTTGATGATGTTGTGGAAGTGTTGAAGAGAATTGCAGAAGTTCGGGTCTCAGACCTTGGGCTTATCGTGTATCACTTGTTGAAGAAGGAAAGTGTTTGGAGTTAGTCATTTTTTACTATGCCTCCAAGCTTTTGGACATCAGGTATTGGTTATACCTCATATCGGTTTCAAAGGAATGAAGAAATATTCTAAGTCTAAAAGTTTTGAGATAGTGGACTCCAAGTGTATAGGTTATGCTTGTGTTTGAAAAGAGTAGTATGGAGGATGACAAGCATCGTGAGTCAGAGGTATGACTTGCGCTTTACCGAAGGGTAGGTAGGCAACATGGAGTATGGATTATGTTAGAAAGTTGAACCTTGACCCCCGTAAAGGAATTAGTGTTCACAAATTGAGAGGGATGTTTGTGTCTTATTGAAGGGAATGTTTGTCTGTTTGGTAGGGAGAAAAAGGTATCCCTGATCCTCAACACCAGATAGATGATAGGAGGTAACAAGAGTTTGCATCAGCCAAAGGTTCTTCATTGAGGAGAAAAATGAAGATCAGTAGAACATGATAGTCAATCTCTTCGGTATCCCGACAGTACCTCATCAAAGTGAAGGATGAATATGGATAAGAGCAAGTGATGCATCTCTTCAACATAGCAAAGGAACCTCATTAGTAAGAACAATGAACATTGGTAGGACCAAATTTTTGGTCCCTTTGACACTCCAATGGTGGGTCCAACAGACATGCAACACATAAGATTTATAGTATGATGATGACATGGCTTAGATGGATAGGTGGCAGTAGTCCACCATACCATTGTACAAAATCTTTGACTGAGGTTGACCCCATGGGCTAGCAGGATTTGGACATGTTGCAAGGACAAAAAATGAATGATGTGTGGAGGCGATGTGGTAGATACTCGACAAAGGATGATTGAATAAGGTGCTGACATGTAGCAATGAGGTGGATGACAAGTGGTGATAAATGGTTGAGCAAGTGATGTCACATAGACATCTCATCAGGGAGATAGTTTTATTTCAGTGGGACATAACACCGAGTCCCCTTGACATCCTAATAGGCACCTCATCGGGGAAAAGAATGAATGTTGAAGTGACCCTTTAATGAGTCTCTTTGATACAGTGAAAAGATGGATGACTTGGAAATGATGTGGTATACACATGGTGATGTTGGAGTACGGTGACACGTGGTGACATGTAGGATCACTTGGTCATTACTATATGGTGTATCGGCAAGAATACTTCATTTCTAAGGGAGTCAATTTTGAGTCCCTCTGACATGATGATGGTGTGGGTCCTGGTTGAGAGGTGATAAGGACAGTTTGGTGATGTTTCTTGATAGATGGCAGAGGATCGAATGAGATGCTGACACATGGTGGAAGATGATTAATCAATGGAAAATTCACATCCTTGTGAATTGTGTGGTGATGATGTGGACATGCAAGTCAAAGGAAAATTATCGAAGAGAAAGAAAGATTTTGGAGTGAGTAATTCATAAGTCCCTTTGATGATCATAAAGTTGTAAGATTGACAATAGAGGTTTAAAGAAGAAGAATCTGACGGTGGTGTTTTAAAGTTGTCGAGATGAATGGAAAACATTGGTTCATGGTGTGAAGAGACAAGATCGACAACTAGAAGATCTACAATGGCTACGACAATGTGAATGAGGGTTTAGGCCAGGAAACAACACAGTGAATGAATTTAATTTGTTCAACTACTCCTACAGCCAATGGCGATAAAGATTTGATCTGCTAAGAGGCGGCATAGATTGCTAAGTTAAAAGGGATCTGATCATATAAAATAAATAAAGAACAAAATAAATGTGAATTTGATCCTAGGGTTTGATAAAGAGACTAAAGGGAAAATTCTCTGCACTAGAAATTAATGTTGTGTGGCTCAATGCAGGAATATCACAGTGTAGAAGACATCCTCAAACCTTAACAAAAAATATGTATGTTGTAGCTCGAATCCCAAGAAAATATGCACAAGTTGGTGAAGAAGATACAAAATAGGTGATCAATTTTTGACTGTGTAATAGAAGAGAGTGGGTAAGAGAGAGAGAAGGGTGTGTAGAGAAGGTAGTTGCAGAGATAGCAACAAAGGCTTGAGCAGTTGCAACATAGAATTGTAATAAAATAATAACAATTTGAATTGTAAGTTTGATTGGTGGGTGCCATTAGACATTTAGGTAGGTGCTCATATTAGGGAGTGGGTGCTCCTATAACTAGGAGATAGGAGCCTCCTTAGGGTTGGTTCACTTAAAGCATTATAACTGAATATTGGATTGTGAGATTAGATTAGGATAGTAGCTCCTAGTAGCATTTCTCACCGTGGTTTTCCCCATCTTGGGTTTTCCAATTACATCTTGTGTTATGTGTTGATATTTCATGTGTTTGTGGTTTTCATATCTTTTCATGTTGTAATTTGCACATTTAGGTTTAAGGGTTGTGTTTGCACCAAGGTTAAGAAGGATAAAATTTTTAGTATCTATTGATTCACCCCCCTCTTAGTAGATTGTTGTGTTCCAACAATTTGTATCAGAGCCCTAGGTTCTATAGTAGATGCTTAATCAGCTCGGGTAGATCCTTGGATTTGTGCACACAATGGCCAGTCAAGAAACTTCTTCCACAAATAAGCTACCTCAGTTAGATGGAACATATTATACTTGATGGAGGTCATTGATGAGGAGATACTTGGGATCTTTAGGGTTTGATGTGTGGATGTCTATTGTGAATGGATGCATACAATTGATCACACTTCCTACTGATGCAACAGGAAAAAGAGATTATGTAAACAATGAAAAGGCTTGGTTTGCTATTACAAATAGTTTGTCTAGATCTGTGTACATCAAGGTTATGCATTGTAAGAATTCACCAAATGTCTGGGATACATTGAAAAGGATCTATGAAGGATATGGAAAGGTAAAATTGGCCAAGCTTCAAGTAATGAGAGACAATTTTGAAGGCCTAAAGATGACAGAGGAAGAGAAGATTGTAGACTATCTTCTGAGCGTCAATGATATAGTGAACTCCATTAGAGGATATGGAGAAGAAATGAAAGAAGATGTTGGTGTACTAAAAGTTTTAAGGTCAATGACATACAAGTATGACTAAGATCTCAACAATAGAGGAAGGAAGAGAAGTAGTCAAACTTACTCTAAATGAGCTACATGGTATATTCACTGCTTATGAGATGAGAATGGGAAGCACCTAACAAATACAAGACTGAGTTGATCACATTTGAGAATGATGAGACTAATGAATGAGAAGCAAACTTCATCAGGAGACTAAGAAGAGGGTCCAAAAAGTACAAAGGTAAGTTTCCCTTTAAGTACTTTGAATGTGGTAAAGTAGGTCATTTTGTTGCTAAATTTCCCTACAAAAAGAAAGGTGACGTTGAGCAAGAGGATGATGATAAAATGAAGAAGCCCCACTACCCTAAGAAAAGGGGTTTTTAGAAAAAGAAGAAGAGTCTATACATTTAAGAGGACAATGATATTTTTCAATAACTATAATAGCTTAGATGATGAGCAAGATTGTGCCTTCATTGTAAAAGAAAATGAATTCCTTTTTATGGAAAAATAATCTGAGGAACATAAGAGTGGAAAGGTTGAAGATATTGGTGAAGTAGGCAAAGAAGGAGAGGTTAACTTGGAAGCAGAGCTCATTTGTGCCCTAGATGAGATTGAACTGCTAAAAAAGAAAAACTTAAAGTAGAAGAAACTTGTACAAAAAGAGTCAAATAAACTAAGTAAGGATATTGAGGAATCTAATTAGACATTAGTAGGTCTAAAATTTCATGTGGAGTAAGCCAAAAGAATGGGAGAAGTAATGAAAAAAAAGTTAAAATCTTAAATGGATAGATGCATGAAGCTTGAGGTAGAAATTGTTGCTTTGAGAAAGGATTTGGAGAAAGCTAAGGAGCATGTTGAAAAAGGTTTGAAGCTAAAAGGTGGTTTAGAAATTTTGGATGAACTATTGAGTACAAAAAATCTAGTTAACAAAGAAAAATAAAGATTGGGATTGAAAAAAGGATAGAGTTCCCTTGTTGATGCTTCTACAAAGTTATATGAATGATTTAGGGTAGAAGAAATGTCTGAATCAATCAATGAAATTGATTGCAAATGAAGTGATCTCAAAGAGAAATTTGTAGAAGTTAAGAAAACCAATGTAGAAAAGAAGCCTATTGCAGACAAGAAGGATAACAAATCTTCTCTAGATCAACTGATGCTGATGGATTTATAAGAGCGCATGATCCAAGGAGGCCTAGACAAAGAAGACCACCTCATTTAGCACAAAATGCTATGACTAGGTATTATTCATATTTCTATGGATATTGCTATACGTGTAATCAATTTGGTCAAAGAGAAAGAGAATGTAGTCATTCCTAAGAGGAGTGCAAACTTTGTAAGCAAGAATCCATTTTCTCCTTTAGTGGATATGAATGTAGTTTGTTATAAATGTAGTAACTTTGGTCATATATCAAAAAATTATAGAACAAAGTTTACAAGACCAAATGTTAAGAATGAGAAAAAGAAATATTTTCCTCCTATAGTAAACAAAGAACTTGAAATAATGGAGAAAAAGATAGAAAAGAAAGCTAAGAAGGTGTACAAAGAAAAAGGAGAAAGCTCCATAGAATCTATGATTGCACAAACAACACTACATGCTAAGAAGAAAAATATATGGGTAATTTTCTCTAAACACATGATTGGAGACAAAAGTAAATTCATCAAACTCAAGAAATGCAATGGAGGATTTGTGAGTTTGGGTGATAACACTGCAGCCAAGATTTGTAGTAAAGGCATCTTGAGTTTAGATGGTAAAAATGCCACTAAAGATGTCTTGTATGTTGAAGGATTGAAGCATAATCTGCTAAGTGTGAGCCAGATGTATGACAATGGTTATGAAGTCACATTTGACTTTTAAGGTTGCAAAATTAGAAAGGATGGAAAAATATTTGCACAAGGATTGATAACTAATATCAATCTTTACAACCTTTCTAAAGTAAAAGGTCAAAGCTATTTGATGGGACAAGCTAATGAAAGCTGGCTATGGCATAGAAGATTAGGCCACATTAAATTTGTTAATTTAATGAAAGTAAGTTCAAAAGGTCTAGTTAAACACATGCCCAAAATCACCAAGCCTACAAATGTCATATGCAAAGAGTTTCAATAGGGAAAGCAAACAAAGGCTAGTTTCCCAACTAAGGAGTATTCAACTAATAAATCATTACGACTGGTTCATACTGATTTGTGTGGAACCACAAGAACAAGGGGACTAAAAGGAGAAAGGTACTTTATGTTGCTAGTTGATGACTACACAAGAATGACATGGTTGAAATTTTTGAGAGACAAGTCACAAGCATTTGAGAGATTTAAGACATTCAAGAAAATGGTTGAAAATGAGATATGTAGAAGGATCAAATGCTTAAGGTCAGATAGATGAGGAGAATTCACATTGTGTGAATTTTTTGAATATTGTGAGGCACATGGAATCAAGAGACAATACTTAGCGTCAAGAACTCCACAACAAAATGGAGTTGTAGAAAAGAAGAATAGAGTTGTGTAGGACATGGCCAAAAAAATGTTAAAAGAGGCCAAATTAACTGACATGTTTTGGAGAGAAGTAGTACATACTACATTATACATTTTGAATAGAGTTCAAATCAGAGTACATAGTGATAGTACCCCCTATGCATTATGGTATGGTAGACCTGCATCTGTGAAGTACTTCAAAGTGTTTGGCAATAAGTGCTATAGCAAAAGAGAAGATAAGAATTTTGGAAAATTTGAATCAAAAAGTGATGAAGGAATATTTTTAGGATATTCCACCCAAAGGAAAGCATATAAATGCTATAAAAAAAGACTGGACAAGATTTTGGAAAGCATCAATGTCAAGATTGATGAAAGTATAAAGCACATTGAATCTGATCATAATGAATTTGAAGTTGATTTAGATTATGAAGACATTATGGTAAATAATGAAGAAGAATCTAAGAAAGTAGAAGTTGAGAAGGCACCTCAAAAATATGTGCAAAAAGATTATCTTACAGATAAGATAATTGGGGACAAAAATGAAGGAATTCAAACTAGAAGAAGATTTGCAAAGAATAAAGAACAAGTAAACTTTTCTCTTTTATCTTAGATTGAACCAAAAAATTTCACTAAAGCCAACAAAGATGAGAGCTGGATAAAAGCCATGGAAGAGGAGTTAAATTAGATTGAGAAAAATAAAACATGGGAACTGGTTCCTAGACCCCCAAGTAAAAATGTAATTGGTACAAAATGGGTGTTTAGAAACAAACTAAATGAGGTTGGAGCTGTTGTGAGGAATAAGGCAAGACTAGTGTGCAAAGGATTTGCACAAGTTGAAGGCATTGACTTTGAAGAAACATTTGCACCAGTAGCAAGATTAGAAGCAATAAGGATGTTTCTTGCATTTTTAGTTTACAAGGGATTTAAATTATATTAGATGGATGTCAAATATGTGTTCCTTAATGGAAATGTTGAAGAGGAAGTATGCATTGAACAACCAGAAGGTTTTCAACTTTCAAAAGAAGAGGATTATGTTTGCAGATTGAGGAAGGTGTTGTATGGCCTAAAGCAAGCACCAAGAGCATGGTATTCTAGATTGGACCAATACCTACAACAACAAGGATTCAAAAAGGGGTGTGCAAATAGTAAGTTGTATTTCAAAAAATAAGGTGAGCATATGATCGTTGTTGTGGTATATGTAGATGATATCATATTTGGGGGCAAAAATGGTAAAATGTGTACAATATTTGCTACACACATGCAAGATGAATTTGAAATGTCAATGTTGGGAGAGTTGTCATTTTTCCTTGGTTTACAAATTGCACAAACTAGCAAAGGGATATTTATATCTCAAACCAAGTATGCTAAGGAAATGCTTAAGAAATTTCGCATGGAAGATAGTAGACTAGTTAGTACCCCCATGATAACTGGATGTAAGCTAAGAAAATCAGATGAATCACCAGATGCAAATCAAACTATGCACAAGTCAATGATTGGAAGTTTACTATACTTGATTACATCATGACTAGATATTATGTGTGTATGGTAGCAAGATTCCAGGCTGCACCAAAAGAATCTCATGTCAATGTAGTGAAAAGAATTTTTAGATACATCAAAAGCACTATTGACTATGTGTTATGGTATCCCAAAAGAAAGAATTTTTCTTTGACATCATACACAGATGTAGATTGGGCAATAAGTGAAAATGACAGGAAAATCACCAGTGGAGGAGCATTCTTCTTGGCAAAAAATTTGTTTTCCTGGATGAGCAAAAATAAAAAATCTATTACTCTTTCCACTATAGGAGTAGAGTATGTAGCAGCAGTAGCATGTTGTACTCAAGTCATCTGGATGAAGTAGAAACTTAAGGAAATCAAGGTTGAGTACAAGGAACCTATCTCCATTCTTTGTGACAATTCAAGTGCTAAAAACATCTCAAAGAATCCAGTGATGTACTCTATAACTAAGCACATATCCATCAAGTATCACTTTATTAGGGAGAAGGTTGTTGACAAGGAGGTTAGCATGGAGTATGTTCCCACTAAAGAACAAGTAATTGACTTTTTTACTAAGCATCTTCCTAAAGAGCAATTTGAATATCTGAGGTAGAAGTTGTGAGTCATTTCTCCTACATCCTATCAATAGACTCTAGTGATAAGGCATATGTCTAGGGGGAGTTTCATTGTCACTTCATTTATCCCTAGAAATGGAAAGGATATATCAAGTCAAGTAACAATGGTTTTACAAATTTCTAATGACTTGATGGTTGCATAATCAAAGAATTCCCACTTTCTCTTTGAATTGCTTGTCAAAAGGGGAGTATAGTGTCAAGGAGAGTCTTCCCTTTACCAATGATGAAAAAAGGGGAGAAATGTGAACAAATGCTCAAAATAGGAGCATGGTGAGCAAGGTAGAAATGCATGTCAAAGGGGGAGTGAATTGCCATGTAAAAGGTTCAATTGGTACAAAGCTTTAATGTTTCAAGTTACAATTGGTATGAAAATTTAGTTTTGCCATCAATGACAAAGGGGGAGATTGTTAGCATATTATTTTCATTGATGTCAAAAAGGGGCATCAGAGGTGAGGAGGAACTGATCCTATATGAAACATGTGTTGGTTGATGTCAATGAAATGACTCATGAAGGTTGTTTGATGTTGATGTGCAAGTGTTGAAGAGAATTGCAAAATTTTGGGTCTCAGACCTTAGGCTTGCTATGTATCGCTTGCTGAAGAAGGAAAGTGTTTGGAGTTAGTCATTTTCGACTATGCCTCCAAGCTTTCAGACATCGGGTATCGGTTATACCTCGCACTGGTTGCAAAGGAATGAAGAAATGTTCTATGTCCAAAATTTGTTGGTGTAATTAATTATTTAATTACACTTGCATAAGTTTACTTAGGTAATATTTTAATTCCTAAGTTAATAGTTGTCATCCTTATCTTGTTGAGCTATCTTGTTGCTCAAGATAAGATTAGGATTATGAATACATTGCTTTTATAAAGAAAAACATCTCATGTAATTTATGAATTCTTGAATAATATTATTTGTACATCTTCATGCAAAGCTCTTTCTTTTTTCTATTTTCTCTTTTGTGGAAGGATTTTTGGTTTGCATGTCTAATCTTGGTTTCTAACATGGTATCAGAGCCTTGATTTTCTACCCCTTCTCAGATTTTTGGAGAAAATTATTGTAGAGTTCATTCAGGATCCCTCGAGGGTTTCATGCCTTGAGTTCATCTATGCAGTGTTTTGGATCAGATTGGGCATCACCATTGGATTCAGAGTGTTGGAAAAAAGTCAAGATTGACTTTTATTTTATTTATTTTGGTCATCATTTGCCAGATTTGTGAGGGTTTCAAGTTCAGTGCTTTTTTGGAAGCTCTGGAGGTAGCTGATTTTTTGGATCATTTTGGGCACAAACGAAGGTCACCATCACATTTGTAGTGGCCAAAAACCCTAAGATTTCCTTTCATTTTTTCAATTTTGGTGAAAGTTGATTATGGGGAAAAAAAATTGCCAGGGAGGCCGTACGGCCTCCCCAGTACATAGTACGAGGTACAATTTTCAAAAAAAAAGAAACACATTTTTTTGAAAAATGTGTTAGTGCCTCCAGTGTAAAACCTCTCACCATCACCACTCCACCGGGCGGCCACCACTATGCCACCCGCGGATCGCCAGTCACCGTCATCACCGCCCTCCTCCGCCACTCAGCCTCTAGCACCCACTAGCTCCTCTGCACAGGCTGCGGTCATATGGGGGACCGGGTGCTATACGCCTAGCCCTGACCGCCTAACTTAGCAGCCCATGGTCCTATGGTGGACCAGGAACCCCTTGCCCAGCCCTGGCCAACAACAGAATATTCTGACTAGATAGGGCATATACTGGCGGCTGTGAAATTTTCCTAGCAAGGGGGCACTTTTTTGCCTCAACGACCTCTAGGCCATCAAATTTAAGCTCATGAAGTGTTGATGTCAGTATGACGTCAGTGGGCATACAACCCTCTTTGCCCCCTCCTAGCCTTGATTTTCCTTCAAGGAGAAATTTTTTTCTTTTTGGCATAACTTGGGCATACAGTATCGAAATCGGGCAAACAAGATTTACCCGAAAATCTAGTTTGGAGCACTATCATGTGCTGTAGTTTATTTTTCAGTATATTTTTTTTTAGCTTCATTTATTCCTGTTTGAAGTCAGATGTTCATTTATGTTCTTTGAGCTCATAACTTTTTGCCACGATCTCTAATTTTCGCTATCTTTGCAGTATTGGAAAGGTATTGAGGATCTCTATGTTGTTGTCCATGCACTTTTTTATGTATCTATCCTAGGTTAATCGTTATTCTAGATTTGTCCCGATAGGTGTTTTGAAGATTACTTGGATGTTTTGGTAGTTGGAAGGGTGAAACTTGAATCTTTGCACTTCATTTCAGTATCACATCATTTTCTCTTTTGTTTATGCATGTTTAGCATTATCTCCTTTTGCAATCATTGGGTATTGTAATAAATGAATTGATATAAAGTTCCATTAGGGGGGTTTCTTGCATAATAATATGATTAGAGTGTAGTTTCACTTTGATCTCATCTTGTTATTGATGACAACTCGCATGGGTTGTATCTGGTTTCTTAAATTCTTTTGGCCACATCTTGCTCATAGCTTGACACATATCAGATTCACATTGGTTCACACTTTAGATTGGGAGCCTATGGTTATCGCATTGGTTTAGATCCATCTTAGTTTGAGGGCCATGTTTTTATGGTTAATATTCTAGAATCTTTATGGTACTTGTTCCCATGGAAGAGTTTTAGTCTCACTTTGGCATCAAAATCAAGATACATGACTTCCAGATTCTTTCATCATATCATTTCCTCTTATAGGGGGCATCATTTTATCTACTGTTGCTTTATGGATTCTAGGGTTGTTCCAGTTTGTGATTTTTTTAGTGTTCCATGGAATCAAGTCTGTTGTTGTAGTATTATGATTCTGCCTGAGTCCTTTAGTGATTCTCATTTGGTTTCTTTTAGATAGAAGTATCTTTCCTTGCTTTTCATATTCCAGTTCCAGTGTTACTCCACAGTGTTCTTCCAGTGCTTCTTTACAACAAGTCATCTCATTGAGGGGGGTTTTGTCCCACTAGGTTTTCTCCTCTTTCTCATTCATTGCATTTGTACATGGGTACCTGATCAAGCCTTGTTGTCGGGACCCATTCATGCTTTCATGCATTCATCCTAGCATTAGGTGCATGTTTTCTTGTCTCCCTAAGTTGCTCTTATGGGGGGGTGTTGGTGTAATTAATTATTTAATTACACTTGCATAAGTTTACTTAGGTAATATTTTAATTCCTAAGTTAATAGTTGTCATCCTTATCTTGTTGAGCTATCTTGTTGCTAAAGACAAGATTAGGGCTATGCATACATTGCTTTTATAAAGCAAATAATCTCATGTAATTTATGAATTCCTGAATAATATTATTTGCACATCTTCATGCAAAGCTCTTTTTTCTGCTTTTCTCTTGTGTGGAAGGTTTTTCTGGTTTGCATGTCTGATCTTTGTTTCTAACAAAAAATTTAAGACTTCAAACTTCAAGTGTACATGTTATCCTTGTGTTTGAAAAGAGCAGTATGGAGGATGATGGGCATCATGAGTTGTAGGTATGGCTTGCATTTTAGTAAATGGTAGGTAAGTAGCATATAGTATGGAGTATGTAGGAAAGCCAAACCTTGACCCTCATAAAGAAATTAGTGTTTGCATGTTGAGAGGGATGTTTTTGCCTTATCAAAAGGCATGTTTTTCAAATGGGTAGGAAGAACATGGTATCCCCTATCCCTGAAACCCGGTAGATGACATGAGGTAACATGAGTTTGCATTAGCCAAAGGTTCTTCATCGAGGAGACATATGAAGATCAACAAAATAGGATAGTCAGTCTCTTCGGCATCTCGATAGTAACTCATCAAAGTGAAGGATGAACATCAGTAGGACAAAGTAATGTGTCTCTTCGACAAAGCAAAGACACCTCATCAGGAAGAATAATGAACATCGGTAGGACCAAACTATTTATCTATTTGACATTCTGATGGTGGGTCCAGTAGACATGCGATGTGGAAGAAGGTGTGATGTATAGTTTGATGATATGTGGCTTATATGGACAAGTGGCAACAATTCACCATACCATCATACGAAAAGCTTTAACTCAGGTTGACCCCACGAGCTAGCAGGATTTGGACACAAGGAAAGGATGAAAAGTGAGTGACGTGTGGAGGTGATGTGGTAGATACTTGGCAAAGGATGATTGAATAAGGTGTTGACACATAGCAATGAGGTGGATGACAAGTGGTGACAAACAGTTGAGCAAGTGATGTCACGTAGACATCTCATCAGGGAGACGGTTTCATTTCGATGGGACATAACACTGAGTCCCCTCGATATCTTGATAGGCACCTCATTGGGGAAAATAATGAATGTTGAAGTGACCCTTTAATGGGTCTCTTTGGTAGAATGAAAAAATGGATGACTTGGAAGTGATGTGGGATATACATGGTGACATTGGAGTATGATGACACGTAGGATCACTTGGTCATTACTATATGGTGTATTAGTAAGACTACTTCATTTCTAAACGAGTCAATTTCAAGTCCCTTCAACATGCTAATGGTGTGGGTCCCAGCTGAGAGGTGATAAGGATAGTTTGGTGACATGTATTGACAGATGGTGGAGGATCGAATGAGATGTTAACACATGGAAAAAGATGATTAATTGATGGAAAATTCACATCCTTATTGTGAATTGTGTGGTGATGATGTGGACATGCAAGTCGAAGGCAGCTTATCGAAGAGGAAGAAAGATTTTGGAGTGAGTAATTTATAAGTCCCTTCGATGATCATAAAGTTGTAAGATCTACATTAGTGATTTAAAGAACAATCCAATGATAGTGTTTTAAAGTTTAAGGGTTGTGTCTGCACCAAGGTTAAGAAGGCTAAATTTTTTAGTATCTACTGATTCAACCCCCCCAGTAGATTGTTGTGTTCCAACAAGTTGATACTATAATAATATTTCTAGCCTCTTTTCATTGTTAACATAATTACATTGTTTTCACTTAGATAACAGTTATGCTGGTTAAACTATTACAATTAAAGAAACTATAACTCTCATTGTATAAATTTTCCTATTGTGCATGAATGAAATAATTGAGAATTTATCCTTTTATTATGGTATCAGAGTGTCACTTATCTTTGTGCCTTTGATATTTTTTGTTGCATTAAGTTTTATATAATAGTGGGAGCTAAATGAAATATTTATACATGTGGATGGTTAAGAAGGTCTGCAATGGGGAAGAAGAGTAACATGCCTTTCATTTTAGTATGAGCATATTGTTTCTTGTTTCATCCATGAGAATCATCTCACTGGTGAGATTTGAAGCATAATTGTCAACTCTAAAAGAAATGTTGCCCCTAGAGTCATGAACAATAAATCCTTTACTTTTGAGTAGAAGTAATTTGTTCCACAGAGTCAAAATAATAGGTAGAGATCCTTCATCAGGGGACTGTTTGATTCTTTGATTTAAAGTACGTGAGGATGAATCTTAGTCATTTTTAACACAACACTAGAAAATTTAAATTAGTTTCTTTTGGTAGTTGAAATGGAAGCTATTGTGCTCTTCTTTTCAATCAAGATTGAAATAAAGAAGTTCCAATAGATGTGTTTCATAGTCAATAATTTCCTCAATAAATATGATAGTGCCTAGGCTTTAAAGATCTATAAAGGATATAGAGATGTATTTAGAAGCACATATTCATAGAACAAGAGAATATCAACGCAAGAATTTACACTTAAATAACATTATTGATTTTTCCCTATGAAGCTTTAATTATTGTGGAAGCATGAAGTTTGAAAGTTATCATTAGGAAAATGAGTGAGTGGAAATATTTCTTACACATTAACAATTCAAATCTTCCTCATATCAAGTTGTGTCTCACACCATGTTGATAGGTGAATAAAATGAGAAAATATTACCACATGTGGTCTAGGTAATTGCTTTGGGTTTGATTTGATGGTTTAATGAGAACCACTATTTATTTGTAAACTAATCACAAAGTACGATCCAAGGAATTATTGATTGTCAAAGTTAGTTTGTGCTACCAACCTTTATAAGATAATTGTTTTAAAGAGATAATTTTGAGTGCAAGGAGAGGTTAAGGTTTGGAGATAATATTGGTAGTTTGATTTGGTGAAGTAATTTAAGGAAATATTAAATCTTCAATTTTCTTTGAGTCAAATGGTTTTATGAAAACTGGGTAGTGATTATTTTTTTGAATCTAATGAAGGTTTTATTATATAGTTCATTGAAAAACCATAGATGCCAAGTTTAAATTAGTGATGTAGTGGGATGTTTTGAAATAAGGAGAAAAATTAGAATGATTCCACACAAGACAAAGCAAGGGGAATTAGTGTTCACTAGGATAAAGTCTTATGATAAGACAAAGTGAATGTTCATCCTAGATGCATTAAAGGTTTTTATTGTAATTGATTTGTTATCGATTGAATTTGGCATCCCTATTTATGCATTTACTAATGATGCATTCATAGCCATTAATATTTTATTTGGTCATTAATATCTAAAGGGTCCGATTGGAGGTCGGAGGCACTAGAGGATTGAGGTTTTTCCATCACCTCAAGTCAACTTCTTATGTAGAGATGATTCTTTGCATGAGAAGCATACATTTTTTTTTTCCTTTTTATGTTGATAGAATTGAAGAATCCATATATTGTGCAGTTTTTTTTGCATAGAGGTAAGGGATTAGGTGAACTTAATATGGATTTTTATCCAAAATTTTGGGAGTTGTGATGTAGGGAATTATACCCTTCCAAGGGTCATGAGTCAACTTGATGGAGAAATGGGTTGTTGTCCAATAATTCAAGGGATTTGTGATTCAAGAACTCATGAATTCAACTAAGGAGCTACACCCTTACAAGAGTTATGAGGTAGCTTGATGGAGTTCCACCTAATTAAGCATGTATTTCTCGAAAGAAAAATATTCTCAAGAATCTGTATTTGTTTCATGTAATCAACATGTGTTGTTATATGTTCTATTTATATTATATAAACCTTGAGGGGGGTTCTCTTGGAAAGGCGAAATTTGAGGTTTCAAGAGTATATTTGTAAAAACAATGTAATAAGGGAGGAATGCTAGCATAATTACATTGTTTATGCTTAGACATTAGTTATGTTGGTTAAAATATTATAGTTGAAATAATTGTAACTCTCATTGTATGAATTTTCCTACTATTCATAGATGAAATCATCGAGCATTTCACCTTTCATTAATGGACTTGTTCACTAATATTTTTTGGATTATTTGTTTCTATTTTCCTCTCTTGAATATTTGGTTGTTGTACTATATTCTATCTACTACTAATACTTGTAGCATCCCCATGAGTAACACTAGGTTCTCCAACATCTTTATGGATTGAATCTTGAACAATAAAGAGGTCCTTGTGGTACTAGTTGTGATTATATCTCACACTAAATATTTGATACTAGAATAAATTTAATTATACTAGTTGGATTTGCATGCCCTTGGACTTTCTATCAACTCCAAGGCTTAGTAAATTATGAGGTTTTCTAGTGTCTACCAGTGTTACTAGATAAATGTTGGATTTTCTTATGGGTCCCAAATGACCACCTTTATCACTCACTTTTTGGTAATGGTTTCCCCTAAATAATATATTTATTTTTTGGTATCATTAAAACTAGGTTAATATGAATACTATACGCTAGGATCCAAGGGTAGCTCTTCCCTATCAATTTTAAGTTGAACATCAGTTTCTTTAAAGTGATGCTCTTAATTCCATAATTTGCTAAACTTTTCATCTTCTAATATCTCATTGAACTTTATAGTAGTATTTGGTTCACCTAGATCCTTCTGTATAAACGAAAAGGTAGTATTTTTTATTATGTTCACTCAACCTCTATACAAGAAACTTTTAGAGAATCTGACATTTTTTAAACATAATTTTTTAGTGGCTTTTTGATAAAAGTTGTCAAATATCTTAGTTGTAATATTTAGTTGTGACTATCTTTGTAAATTCAATGCAATTATTATTTTTGAGAAGTGTTCAATAGTAATACATTTCTAAAAATCAACTTCTTTAATTAAATTTTGATCTTATCACAAATTATTGTTTTTATATATTTCTATCAAGGGTTTTCTTTTATATTGAAATCTAGATGTGGCATTATTATTTTCCACAACCCTTACTTTAATCATATTGTATGGGTTATATTTGAAGTGGGTGCAAATAAAGGAATGGAAGTAGGTGGAGGAGATGGAGGAATGAAGACTACAGGTGGTGATGGAGGAGATGGTTATTTTTCTTCCTCTGGGATAGGCTCCATAGCTATGGTGCCACCCTTCTTTTCCTTTTTTGGTTGAGGCCTTCTCACCTCTCCAACCTTTCTCTTATAGACTTGGGGCTTCTTGATCAAACACCTCTCCTCCAATTATTTCCTTCCTTTTCCCTTGGCCTTGGGAGGAGTGACAACCTCCTTTCCTACAAAGCTTGTGTTGGAACCTACTTCATCTTCAATTCTTTATCCATCACTGGATGAGGCTTCTACTTACTCTTCACCGTTTACCAGCTCAACTCCTTAAGCAAGAAGAGTCAATACAAGGGTGTCCACCCACTTCTTTTTTCTGCTCAAAATTGGCCAAGTGATTACATCAATATAGATACCTCTTCCTCCTCGATCCAATTTGGAAGGGAATAGGCTGAGAAGCCACTTTATTGTATTCCTCTTCATCTAGAACTTGTTGGAAATCTAGGTATAACTTGAAGCAATATGAACTTAATAAAGTGGTTACAAATTTGAAATATGTATTCAATATTACCAATATGTAATTAAGTGATTAGTAATTGCAACAATGAAAGAAAAAATCCAATAACACAAGTCATCAAACACAAGTGACACAAGATATATGTGGAGAAAACCTTGTGATAAAAAACTCCACACCCAAAGAGATCAAATATTTATATTAATCTTCAAGGAAGTACATCAATATAATAATCTTCTCTATAATCCACCAACACTTCGTCACTCTGAAAACCTGCAAACAAACTCTTACAAGCCATCATCTCAAGGCTCCAATATATAGAATTTTGTGGGAGCTAAAACCACAAATGGTATCCCAAAACAAGAAAACAACTTGCAAAAACCCATGCCCCCCTTAGTGGAAAA
>VDFB02051232.1:0-19954 GCA_007258455.2 Sequoia sempervirens
AAGCATAAGTTACCCCCTTCAATGGATATTCAATCCCAGGTATAACATATGAGCTTCTAAGTCTACAAATTAACTTTGCATAAAGTAACTTAACAAGATATTTTTGTTTCAAATCACAAAGATACTTATCTCAAGTATTCACATATACAAGCTATTCCCTTCACTAGACATCTATCCCAAGAATATCCTATTCCCTTCACTAGACAGATTAATCCCAGGAATAACTTATAAAATATAACTACATAAGCTTCACCTTATCAGAGAATAAGTACTCATAAATAACTAACTCCAATCAGGAATATATCACGATAATAAGTGATTCTCATCAAGAGTATAATCTCATTAATAAATGACCTTAATCGAAGATCAATCATATCAATAAGTGATTATATTCGAGAATGTGATCTCCTTAGTAAAAAGGGTTATTCAATGAGTAAATTTTTTTCAACAATATGACTTCATATCAAGAGTATAAAGCAACCAACCAAGTAACAATTCAAACTCAATAGGTAATCCCACCTATGGCTCCAATCAAGTAACAATTCAAAAACTCAAGTGATCAACTTAATCACATAGGTGAGTCTCAACTTAATCACATAGGTGAGTCTCAACTTTGGTATATCCTAATCTCAAATATAATCAATAATCAATAATCAGTCTAATTGTATAGGTTAATCTCAACCTATGTGCTTCAAACAAAGCTCAACTACTTAACCCATCCAAGTAGGTTATTCTCAACCTATTGGTTCCAATGGGTGTTCAAGTAAATATTCCAACCTAGTAGGTAATTCTTACCCTAGGGTTTCAACCATTAATCAAATATACTTCTTGAGCCAAATAGGTTACTCTCAACCTACGGTTTCATTCAATAGTAAGGTAATGATCAAGCAATCATTCAAGTATGGATTAGCAATATGACATCTCATCCTATCATATCTTTCATACTATCATTGTTGATGTATTGCTAAACCTTATCATTCCTAAGGTTTCCTAGCATTATAAGCTAACAATGTCAAGTCACTTCATGACATTGATACATTTCACATTATACATGTAGTGTAAAATATCTATGTATAGAAACATCATTTGAGTTCCCATATAGGATAAATAAGAGTATTAAATCACTCCCTTAAGCTATTCATGCTTTCACCAAATCTAGTATATAATAATATTGATAAACAGTCACTTCTTACTATGGATTATGCAAAACACTCATAAGGAAATCATAATATTCATGATTCTTTTCCTTTCCAAATAAGAAAATGGATCATTACTCTATTTCAAGCAATCTAATGCATTTCCAAATAAAACATTCAAGACATTCAATCTTTCACTAAACAGATAAACGTAAAGAGAATAAAATCTCATGCCTATTAATCACTTAAACCTAATTGACTTGTTGGTTCTTTATCTTGGTCCCTTCTTAAAATAAGCTTAGCAAAAAATCCCTCTCAATTCCTCTCACTAATTTTTCCTCACAAAATACCTCTTAGCAAAATAAGAACTTCACAAATAAAATCCAGCAGAATGGAGAAGCATAATAATGGGTAGCAGAAGTATATCCAAATGAGGTGAGAGTGCCTCATATTTATACCCAAAAACCAACATCTACAAGCTAGGATCAAGGCCTACGTAATGACACTTCTCAGCTAAATTCCATCCACTTAGCTTAATAATAAAAGGGTGGTGGATTTCTATCTCAATACTCACCCAAATAGGACAACAGGTCAATTCTTTGCTTTACAATAGTAGGTTTGACTAATTCATAATGCACATGTTCCAATTTGGAAATCGAATTACAAGTTCAAGAGACTTCTAAAAGAAACACAGAGTTCATAACATGGTGCCAACTATTCACCACATTCCCTATTTTCCAACTTGTTTTAACAGTGAATAAGTATATACTGATTTGGTTGTGTTTCACTTTGCTAACTTGGTCTTAGCCAAAGCATTTGCCACATTGCTTATGATTTGACCTCCCTTATAATAGTGTTACATCTATGTTTATACAACATATTGCTTTTGTGTTTAGCAGAGTTTTGACTGTCATATTTCCTTCCTACACACCCTCTACTATACTATGTTTCATTGCTAGCTAGGTAAATCATTATAAATGCCAAAGGCGCTACCTTGGTTTCATTTAAACACATCAAACAATATAAGTTTATGCGTTGGCTATTGATATTACTTGGTCTCCTATTTTATCATGTCTTTATTCTCACGTTTTACCCATGTGTTGTCAAAGACTTAATTTAGAATATGAAACATTATATGCAGATTTTATTGCCACTATGTGGTTTACCTAATTGGCCCACAATGGCCTTTGCAACATTGATATACTTCATCTATTCAGATTGATTGATTTCTATCAATCGAGTCCCATAATAATAATCGGTTCACATATATATATATAAATATTTGTATTTAGCATGAAATGCTTTCATGTATATATATATTCATTAACAATCAAGTTCATTAAATAAACTATTCGATATACGAATGTATATATCCACATTCACATTTTCCACAAAATAATAATAATGATGCAATGGTGTATATATACATATTCGTGCATATATATATATATGCATATATCAAAATATAAACCATCACCTTGACAATCAAACACATATGTTTGCAAACTCATCGCTTGACATATATACATTCATATCCTCGTCGATAGGCATATACATTAGGTCTATATATATACACATATATAATCAATTTCTCATGCAAGCATGCTCATAAGTATTTCTACTCATATATATGAGTAAACTCAATTATGCTCTCATGCACGAGTCGTTATATATATACATATCTACATGTATACTTTTAATGTACATACAAATCGACGTAAAGACAACCATTCACAAAGCCCAAAGACTCAAAGATTCAATAATGACAACTTGACCACACAATCAAAGAAATCAAAGACATTTTCTCAAGCATTTATCACAAACCATGAATGCTCCTAATAGAAATCATGTTCTTGTATATCTAATGCAAACACAACATGTCTAGAGGATAACTTACCAATATCTCGCAACTATGACTTGACTCAACTATATTTAGAAGTGAGTGTGTGTGAAAGCTCAGTTAGGTTTCATTAAGGGTTACCCGACCAATCACTTCTCTTAAGTGATACTTCCCCTCCCTTTCAAAGGATTGAATCTATCCCTGCAACCAGCTTAGTACAATACCAAAGTAGTTAGATGTTCATAGTAAATTCATTTGCATCATAACACATTTGTATCAACAAAGCATTAGAATGTTCATATTGCAATGCATAGCATTCCACTAATTCAAAGCATATTCATTCTTTTTTAAATCAATAACATCTAATTGCATATTCACATATTTCATTTATCGAACAAACATATTGAAGTCACAATTTACATTTATCAGCATTTTCACTCATAATGGTAAAAGTAACTTGGTAACTATGAAAGGGGATGTAACAGCTTGCGTACTTTGAGCACCTTGAGAGGCTCGATCATTACCACCACTAGATCATGTACCTATAGTGCATTCTAGTCACATATATGATTAAAACTAATTATATGCTTCTTTAGATAAGAAACATTAAAAACATTATGCATTCGGGCAAGATCTAGAGTTAAAGCAATTTTGTAAGCAATTGAATTAATCACTTCAAGAGCTTCAAAGGGTCCCACAAATTGATGGGATAGTTTGGATGACTTTCCAAACTTTATGAAACTTTTCTAAGGTTTGACCCTCAAAATAACTTTTTCTCCAATTGAGAATTGTCTTGGTGTATGCTTGGTATCAACATAACTTTTCTATCTAACATTTGCTTCAATCAATCTTTTTTTGATCAGCTTGATCTGATATTCCATTTTTTATAGCATTTTTGGACCAAGGCTAATCCTATCTTCTAGATTATCCCAACTTATAGGAGTTCCAAATTTTCTTCCATATAATACTTCAAATGGAGCCATTTTTCTTGCAAAATGATAAGAGTTATTATATGCAAATTCCACAAGCAAAAGATATTCCTCCCACTTTTATTGTTGATCCATGCAATACATCCGCAAAAAATCTTCAAGGACTTGGTTCGCCCTTTCTATCTAACCATTTGTCTTAGCGTGATAGGTTGAGCTTATATTAAGCTAAGTTCCAAGTGTTGAAAATAAGGTTTGCCAAAACCTCAATGTCATGTGTGCATCTCTATCAAAGATAATCTTCTCAGGAACTCCATGCAATCTAAACACTTCTTGGACAAACTTGTGAGCTATTATTGGTGCTCCATCCATTAAATCTCTAGATACAAAATGGGATAATTTGGTGAGTTTTTCCACCACTACTAAGATAGCATTATGTCTATTTTGAGACATAGAGAGACCTTGCACAAAGTCCATACTGATGAATTGCTATTTCCAATCTAGAATTTCATGAGGGTATAGAATTTTTGTTGGGTGTTGATGTTTAGCCTTTACTCTCTGGCATTCTAGACATCCTACCACAAATATTACAGCATCACACTTCATCCCTTTCCAGAAATATAGTGGTTCCACATATGTTAGGGGTTTTGTCACTCCTAGGTGTCCTAAGTATGGTGCAAAATGAACCTCTTTCCACACAAGGTTTCTTAACCCTGAGGAGTTTGGAACATACATCCTTCCTCTATAACTTAAAGTCCATCTGGTTCAAAATAGAACTTGTCATACCTTGAATCTTGAGGATTGATCGAGGGAGCTTGCTTAACTTGTTCATAATATTCATCTCCCACTTTGTAAAACTTGGTCCTTGAAATATAAATGAATGGAGACTATTGAGGAAATATGTCTCTACCGACTCTAGGCATCTACCACGTGATTTTCTTTACCTTTGATTTAACTTATCTCAAAGTCATAGTTGGATATCAATTCCAACCATCTCCTTTGTTGAGCATTGAGATTTGGTTGTGAGACCTTGATGGTCTAACTTAAGCTCAAAAGGCTTCCCCAACAAGTAGTGTCACCACATTTGTAGAGCATGAACAATTGCTGCTAATTCTAGGTCATGAGGGGCATAATTTTTCTCATATTACTTTAGCTTTCTTGACTCATAGACTAGGTAAGTTCTTAGGTATAGATTTTTGAACAATTTCCCTTTTTCTTTTTCTTGCCATTCTAACACAAGAACACTTTCAAACATTAGCTAATCTGTTAAATGTTTGAGAAAATTTCTCGCAATGAGCTCCTAGTCCCATGTGTTCAACCCGATCACTCTAATGCCATATGTAATAACATCAACAATCATAACTGGAATTACTTATGAATTAACAAGAAAGTAAACAACCACATGCTAAAAATCACAAGAATTTTTTATCTTTCATATTTCATTTGATTTACATGACCATATTAAAATGGAAACTACAATCATTACAAAGCATAATTGAATTTGAAATGCATCATTACAACAATGAAATTATGATAATGTTTTTCTTTCACATTACAAGCATGCATTGCATTAAAGAAATTTGTTTACAATGCTAGTATGAGTTATTAAATCATTTACATTTGGAATCCTACATCTATCTCACAAGTCTTAATGAGTCATCTACAAGAGGGAGAGCATCACTCAAGTGCTTCTCCTCCGACCATAGACCAACAGGGTGAATGAATCAATAAAATCATATACAATTGTTTCTCCCTAAACTTGAAATCCATTCCCAAATGTGACACAATGCAAGACTAGCATGATAATAAGACTATCTTTGGAAGAAAACTTACATTTATATATGTATATATATACACACATATAAATATATATTTATATATACATCAAATTTTAAAATTCTTATATTTAAACTTATTTTCTCTATTGTCCAATGCAAAAAAATAATAAATTTTAAATGATTTTATACACAGATAAGTATAAACAGATAGTTTGTTTTCTCTTGCGCGTGCATATGTTTCTATGCATAGACTTTCTTTATCTATCTAAGTTATGAATTCATGTCATCTTATTACTATGAAAATGAGGAGAAAATATATAATAAACATGCCTAGAATATGTTATCATTCATCTATAAGCTCAGCTTATATCTCCTATTCCCAGCCAAAAAGGCTCAACTTTCTATCTCCCAGACACAGTCAACAAGGCTCATAGTCGATGACATTAAAAACTTTAAACTCTTCCTAAAAACCTCTCTAATTTTTCCTTGCTTGCCACTAACACTCACACCTCCATTATAACGGAAAAACTGAGCCTCCTTTATGGCACGTGACAACCAGTTACATGGTTGTTTTAATGCTATCAAGGAAGACATCAAAACTTATACCATGCCAAGAATAATTCCTACTATATTTACTCGAAGCCTCCACATGAGGAAACAATAAATTAAACTTCATTCCACTTCCCATTAACATGCATTAAGGTAAGCTAACCGCACTTTCCAACCACAACATAATAATGTTAGGCAATAATGTCTTTAAAAAGAATGATTATATATATTATATTATATTATATTATATGTATAAAAACCTTTAAATAATATTAAAATAAACCTTATCAATTAATAGGTGAACAAGAATGACAACCTTGACTAAATGATATCGCCTCTCGACCATTGCTAAAGATTGGCCATAGGTCAATTTTTTTTTTGACATAATCTTACGACAAAACCACACAATTTAAGACACAAGATTAACTCTTCAACAACACTAGGAACTTAACAACTTACCTGGATTTTGATGCAAGACCTATGTGAGTGTGTGTTTGACTCAAGATGGAAATTATTCATTCATTCACAATGTCTATACACTTCTCTCTGATGATGCTCTCCCTCTCCGTCCGGGAGGGGAAATTCATTCCTGCATTCAACTTAGAAAGCCATCATAATGGTTAGTCCATTAGTAGCCATGATATCATAATCATTAATCAAAAGTAATAATCATCATAATTCTTTGATCCTTTAATGAAAACATTTATATTGCATTATGATTTTATCTAAACGTCAATTAAAGTAAAATCATCCATTCATGCTAGTTAAACACATATTTAATATAAAAGTTAAAAGTAACTGCAAGCCAAAATTTGGGGTGTGACAATAGAAAGGATATTTATTGACAATGAAGGCACACAAAGAACATCATTAAATGCTTTTCCATCCATGTCAATAGATCCCTTCCCACAAACATGCATATACATGTGTTGTTATTCATCAAGATGTGGTGATGAAAAAGACTCAACTAAATAGAACATTCTCTCTCATGAAGCCATATGATGTGAAGCTCCTGAATCAATTATCCACCTCTTTGACTTAGAATTTGTAACTACAACAAATTCTTTCCTCTTATGTCTCTATGACTTTGATGAAGAAGATGAAGATGAACCCTCTGGAAATGTTGAAGGTGGATTGATTTGATTCTTCTTAAGAAGATGCTTGAACTCATCAATTTGTTATGAATAACATTGATGTTCATCATGCCTTGTTTTCTTGCACACTTAAGCTTCTCCTTCTTAGATGATTCCCCTTGATATCAAGGAGGGGACTGTGATTGTTTATGTAGCTTCTTATTTTTCTTCTTTTCAAAATTCCCAATTAAATGATTAGCATTCTACCATCTTTCCTTAATCAATAGACACTTATGAACCCACAAGACTTGTGGCTATTCATATCTAAGATACTCTAGGTATTTGGATGATTGAGATTTTTACATTTGGGAGCTCTCCCCATGTGAGGGATGATTATCCTATTTCTAACCTATGAAAACAAAAAATAGATCTTAATGACATGCGATCCACTATTCAAGAATTTATTCCTCAAGTTATTGAATGATGGTGGCTTAACCCTAGTTTTGGTTGGTTAGGTATGCATACTTAGACACTACAAGTATCCAAGTGTAAAATTTAGGTTTGGAGATCTTGTTCTCAAAATTGACAACATTAATGATAAAATACTAGGTAAAGGCTAAAAGTTTGGATCAAATTGAATAGGTCCATATATAGTTAAAGAAGATGGTGACAACGAGACCTATCTCTTATGCACGATGAAAGGAAAATAATTTAGTGAAATGGAAAACTCTTTCCATATCAATGTATTATTTATAAAAATTATAAGAAAATAGTTCCACAAAAATCATGTATCTCAAAAGCAAACCATGTATTGCATTTTATCTACAATTGCATTTTTTAGTGGTTTACTCTTGTTTAATTTTTTTACTAGTAAGGAATCTAAAATATGCTAGCATAGGTTATCTCTACTAAGCCTCATGTTCCCAAAAATTATTATTACCATTCCCCTTCATAGTCCTAACAATTTTAAATAAATTCAAACTTTAAGCTTTATATTGATCCCAATCTTAAAGTTATCATTTAGTCAAATATAAAGAAAGTAAAATTTCAAACCTACAATACCTAGTATAAGCTTAAGGTAGGTATCCCATAATCCTCTTTAACAAAATGGAAGTCTTAGGATTCTATTATCCTTTTGGTGGACCTACCCCTTACTCACTTAGATGAAAATGACATAGTATCAAAACTCCACAAAGTAATACAAAAGTAAATAGAAAAAAATAAAATTGTTTGATGTCCATACTCCTAAGTGGAGAAAAATCTAAGCTTAAAGCTACAAGGATGACATCCCATTACAAAAAGAAAAGAAAAATAAATAAAGTGCACACATGCACAAGTTAGGTAAAGCCAAGAGTTTAACTTGCCATCTAGAGCCATTATTTGTTGAGAAGCTAATTATTTACCTCAGGTATTACTTTTCTTCCATAATTTTTATCTAATTTTATAAGGTACCCATAAATCATGTTGCTTAATTGCATTGAAAACTAATCTAAGTGTCCAATCTAGATAAGAACTTGAGTCTTCAGCATTTTGTGCAAATCAATTCAAAAATCATTTCATCACCTTTCTCATTTTTACATGATTCCCTAATAATTTCCATCTCAAATTTTAGTAGGTCACCTTATGCTAAGTCAACCTGCAATCCCCCAGGTTAAAAATCCTACTACATAAGTTATTGAAAATTTAGTAACTATAAAATTCTCTTTCTCTTGAGGAAGTAAATTCATCACCTCTTCTTACATAGTTTATAATTTCCTACTTTGCTATATTTAGACCTTAAATTGCATTTTCTTATCTTTGCTAGATCTTATATTAATTGTACTTGTTATGCCTTGCATAACAACCCCATTTAAATTTGATTAAAATGGGACCCTCTTTTGCTTTCGCTCTTTGTGTTTTTCCCCCTTCGATTTTTGAGGTTTTGCTTTGCCTTGGCATGTGCTTAATATGTTTATCTTGCTTACCCAAGTGTTTTTCCCAAGTTGAATATTGAAAATCTTGTGTTTTGGGTGAAGTTCGGGTTTTTACCCTGGTTCGGGATTTTCCTGTTTGTTTGAATTTTCTCGAACTTCTTTCAAACTCTGATTTCTTGTTGTCGTTCGGGTTTTTGGGCTGGGTCGGGATTTTTCACTCCGTCTGGATTTTCCTGGATTGTGTTCAGAATTTGGTCTGGCATGTTTTGCACTATGATTCAGAATTTTTAGCCTTCGCGAAATTTTGCCTGGGCCAAATTTTTCTGAACTTCCGTCTAGCCGTCAGGTTTCTGAACTTGGTTGTTTTTTGAGTTTTCTGCCATTTTGTGTCATCATTTGCATTCTCTTGAGTTGAGATGTTCATCTTTTTATGCTTTAAAACTTTATGGTCTTGCTTGGATTTTGAATTCCTATGTGTTTGGGCATTTCATGGCTTACCTTGTGCATTCATAGTTAAAATCTAAAGTTGCATGCCTAGGGCGTCACCATCTCATCTTGTTCTACTTTTGATTGAGCCTAGGATTCAAAGAAGATCTGTAGGGGTCTCACGTTAAGTGATTTTTGTGCCCAGGGTCCTCAAATTTGTGACCTTCAATCCATTTGAGTGAAGTCGTAGCCAGTGTTAGGGTTTTTGATCAGGTTCGGGATTTTCCTGTCTGGTCGAATTTTTCTGGATTCCTTCATTTGCTCGGTTCCCTCCAGTTTTTCAAAGTTCTGAGTTCTGAGTCGTCTATGGAATTTTGACCCGGTTGTATTTTCCTGATTTCTCCTTCTACCCTTCGTTTTCCCAGGATTCATGTTGTGTTGTCATTCTCACGAAAATCCAGTCCAGCAGGACTTTTCTGGATTTTCTGGGAGGCGCTGTGAAGCGAGGAATTTTGGTAAATTTAATGAATCTAATGATAAATTCTTATCTTTCCATGCTTTAATTTGGTAAATTTCACTGTTGTATGTTGCTTATGCTCATTTTTGGGGGAATGGCTAATTTAATGTTTTATATCATGATTTTAAGTTAAACACTTTGATGAAATGTTGTCAACAATCGGGTTCTCACATTGGTGTTTGATGAGTGTAGGCTGAGTCAACAAGGCAGCGACTGGAATGGCTAAGGAAGACTGGGACAATACGATGGGACAAATCTAAAGAATAACATTGATGCCATCGAATGGCGAACTAGGGTTTTGCCTATGTCAATTAAGGACAGCTTGTAGAGGACGTTCCCGATGATGAGGGCTCAAATGGAGCAAGGTATGGGCGACGTGGAGGAAGTAGTTGATGCAAAGCTTAATCAAAGGTCGTGCTTCCTCATCATTTCACTTTTCCTCTTTTTGACACATTTTGGTCTGTTTCCTACCTCTGGTCGGTGCCCTTGCATTTAATGCATATTGACTTTGTTTCAAACTCCTTTTAGGGCCGATGTATTCTGTAACCAACTTATTTTGTAAACCCTAAAACTAGGCCAACACATTTTTGACACATTTTGTATATATGGAATTTTGCCTCTTTTGAAAAGGGGGTGGTTATTATTGTTAGACAAGTTAGGGTTAAGGAGAGTTAGTAAGCTAGAAGATTTGAAAGGTAGAGGATAGGATTTCAGAAGAAGCAAGCTAAGGTTTTGCATGAAGTTAGACATTTTTAGTTCAATAGGAAGAAGAAGTGATGTATCTTCTAGATTTTCTTAGCATAGATGGAGATGATTTGAAGACATGGGTTTCTGTACACTGGTGATCTTGCCAGATTTGTAAATGTTGCTCATCTATTTCATTAATAGTAGGAGTAGCCAGATTTAAACCTTCTTTATATTATGCTCTAGTATGGTATTCATTTTGTGTTAATCATTTTGATTTGAAAAACTTTCAAGGAATGAGAATTTATCTTATGTTTTGTTTGAATGATGATTTGTAGTCTATGGTTAAAGTTTGCACTACGAATGAATGAGACTTTATATCAATCACAAGTTAATTTTATTCTGCAATTCTAGTTTAGGAATTCCTTGGAAGGCAACAAGTCTGATTAGTTGAATGAATCAATGTTCTTTTCAATTTAAAACCTTGATCTATCTTTTTCTATTTCTCTAAAAACCCTGGTTAAAGTAGGTTTAGATAGATGTTGGATCTTGTAACAATCTAGAAGCTCAAAACTAGCAGGCCCCTTGAACATTATAGCTATATTGACCACTTTGTGAAACAACAACGTTGTGAACCAACATCAAAGACCTTAGGAGGTGATTAGTTTGATTACTAATTGTCTTTTTCAGGAGAGGTGGGATATTTCACTTTTATCTTACCTGCATGTTGTGGGTCAATTTGGCACATCAACAAGATTCTTATTTAATTAGATTATCTATTAACATATGTTGTGTAGGAAAAGTGACCCTAGATCCAATTAGGATAACTAAGATTATCTCCTTTTCACTTGACTCAACATTAAACATAAACTAACTAGGGTTTGATGATTGACATTCTGCCACAATGAAGAGTCAATCCCCTAGTGTTTGTCTTTTTTAGTTGTGTTGTGATTAAATTTGATTTTTGTTTTGAATTTAGCCTATTTGGCATACAACCCTAGATCTGAAAATGTAAATTATTGCACAAACAAAAATGGGGAATCAAAAATCAGCTTCAAATCTAAGAGGTAGGGACATAATATAAAGACATAAGACAACTTTGTACACGTCTTAGTAGAATAGAACTGTAGAACTTGAATAAATAGGATGTTGATGGAAAGGGCTTTAAGAGTATGCTTAGTGGGGCCAACTTGAAATATATTTTTTTTGGTAGAACTAATTGCCACAACTTGTTATCTATTCAATAGGTCCCCTACATCAAGTCGTGTTGATAAGACACCTATGGAGGTGTGGTTGGGGAAAAATCCCTCTTTAAGACATCATTGAGTCCTTGGTTGCAAGGCATATGCACATGTGCCTAGGGAAAATAGGTCAAAGTTGGAGAACAATACTGTTGTAAAATGTATCTTCACTGACAATGGAATTGGTGTGAAAGGATACAATCTTTGAGACCTCATGGTTGAGATAGTTTTGTATAGAATAAGTGTTAATTCAAGTCTTCTTCCACAATATTGCAACAATAGAATAATGAAAATAAGATGTGGTTCAACCAACCCCACCTATTGAAAAGGTTGAACTAGAATCCCATAAAGGACTTGAAGAGGGGGATAACTCGTATAGTTTGGATAGTTCTAAAGAAGAGATAGAATTATCACCTCCATCATTTAGGAGGTCCACTTGGAAAAGACAACAACTAGACATGTATACTCCCTTTGATTGGAGATGTATTTTTACTCTAGCTACTAACATTAACGAGCCTAGGCCTATAAAGGAGGCTATAAGTATGAATGATGTAAATTCTTGGAAGGTGGACGTGGATGAGGAGATGATTTCTTTGAAGAAAAATAATACAAGGAACGTAGCATCTTTGCCTCATGAACAAAAGCTTGTTGGATGAAAATAGGTGTTCAAGAGAAAAATAAGGTTTGATGGCAGTTTTGAGAAGTACAATGTGAGATTTATTACAAAGGGTTATTCTCAAGTCAAGGGAAGAGATTATGGTGAGATTTTCTCCTAGTAGCAAAGTTAACATCCATTCAATTTCTATTATCTTTTACTATAACATATGATCTTAAGGTTGAACAAATGGATGTGAAGACGACATTCCTTCATGGTAATTTGTAGGAAGAGATTTATTTGAAACAATTGAAACATTACATTGAGAAAGGTAAAGAGTATTTGGCTTGTAAGTTGAATAACTCTTTGTATGGTCTTAGGCAATCTCCTATGATGTGGTACCAAAAGTTTAATATTTTTTGTTAACTTTAAAATTTTTGAGATCCAAATCAAATTATTGCATCTATAATAAGATGGATGGTGATTATGTTCTCATTATTTTTTTCTATGTTTATGATATGTTATTTTTTGGTACTAATGGAAAATATTTGATTTATGAATTCAAATCTCAACTTTCAACATAATTTGAGATGAAGGACTTAGGGGTAGCCAAGTACATATTGAGGATGGAGAACACAATAGATAAATTTTAGAGAGATTTAACATGTTAGATTGTAGGCCATTGTGTGTTCCTATTATGCTGGGATCAAATTTATTTCTTTAGTAGTGTCTAATTTCTCTTAGTGAGATAAAAAGGTATGAGCATAGTACCTTATGCTAGTGCATTTGAGAGTTTGATGTATGTTATGGTATGCATAAGATTGACCTTTACCTAAGCAATGAGAGTCCTCAATCAATTTATGACTAATATTGAATAAGTACATTGGGATGCAATAAAGAGGCTCTTCATGTATTTGTGGGGCACTTTTGAGTATTTCTTATGTTATCATGGTTATATTCAAAAGAAGTGACTTTGAAATTTGATAGCAAGGATACAATTACTAATGTTTAGTTTGATGCTTCATTGTATAACATTATGCAGTAGTTTATTATAGATGATTTTTGTTCATGTATGTATGATATGAGAGATCAAATGAAATATATATAAGTCCATGATTCCTTATAATTTTTTTAAATAATACATTTTTCATGGTCTTATTGCATAATGTATCATGAAGAAACTATAATATTATTGAAAAGATACATGCCTTAAAAATATTATTATAAATTTATGCAAAATTTTATGGTTAGTACTTATTTGTATCTTAGAAATAATCAATAAATTAAAATAACTTCAAAGTTGCTTCCTTCTTATAAACTCATTGAAAATCTTTTAAATTATTAAACTATTGAAAATTTTAACACAATCAGCCAACCTTACATAAGACCTTAAAAAAAACCAATCAGCCAACCTTACATAGTTAGGCTTAACTATCAAGCACGTCTCAAGGTCCATTCCCTCGGGCTGGCCACCTTTGTCGTGTTGGGCCCCACTTGATGGTCCTAATCGGGTCAGGTACTCGAAGTGGTGCCGACAGTTTACTTTGCGCCCATTCCTCGACCTACTGATGTGCAGGAATTTGCCGCGAAATACATTTCTTCGGAAAAAAAAAAACTATCAAGCACGTATGCTCTTGATAGTTAAGGATAAATAAATAAATGCATTATTAAACTGGTATATGCTCGACCCACTTTCTACCCTGCCAACATAGTGACATTTAAGGTGGACTGAATTACAGATCAAAACAAGATAAAATGAAAAATGAAAAGAATTTAATGGGGAGGGAGGTTTCTTTTGCTATTTGAAGGAGCGCAGTTCTGGCATAGGCTCCACCACTGCGTACCAAGGCTCAACCTGTCGAGTTTTGCATTTCTTCAATGTCCGTCCACTAGCCCTTTTCATGGGCTTCTCTGGTTTGCCACCCAACTTCCCCTCACATTCCTTGCCACTTAAAACACCAACTTTTTTCACTGGGTCGGCTGCCCTCAACTTAGTATTTTGGTATTTCAAATAGTCCGCATAGGGCTTTCCTCGGCCAGCTGGTGTTGCTTCATTTTCTTTCTTTTCAATCTTTTGTACGTTTTGTTTCTTCTCCATATTCTGTACTGATTTTTGCTGATCTATGAAGAACTTTTCTTTTGTAACTCGGGGAGGATGTACAGAGTTTGAATACAGTTTCCTTGCTTTTATCCTCCCCTTGGGAAAATTCTGCCCATTCTCTGTGCAAGCTCCTTTACCATTTACTACTGCAATACCAACCGGTTCAACAGCTCCTTGTACACTAACAAGTCTAGAAGATGAAGATTTTCTGCAGGGAAGCTTCTTTCTAGAATCTGCGTTTCTTTCAACCAGAAAAGCACTTTTGTTGTGTAAACAATGCACAAACCACCTTTGGAAAAACTCTTTAGTTCCCATCACTACATATGTTTTGCATTCATTTCTTGTTTGGGTTTTAAAATGGGGGCAAGGCGAATTTAGTCCATCGTTGTCAACGTCGATTACCAGAATAAAAAATTGCATGTAATAATGGCATGATTGCATTCTTCAGTGTCCCAAAATTCTTATATTAAAATTGGACTCTGTTTCTCCTATTAACAATGAGAGCTTTTTCAGTTGGACCTTCCTATTATTTTCTACCAACTATTAATTACTCCTCTCTCCTAATTCCTCTACAAGTTTGATTTTTGAGCTTGAGGAATTGGAGCATTTCTAAAATATTTTCAACCCCTCTTTATCATATATTGTATCTTTCCCTTCTAAATAACACCCATACATCTTTCATGATTTATTTACACTATTTAATTTGAAAAAAATTAGAGGGGGGAGAGAGGCCATTCCATAAATTCAAATTCTCTTTTCTTATCTACTTTGGTTCATTTTAATAATTTAGTTATCCTTAATACAATGATTGGATTTGAAAAATGATGTATCTTATGAAGAACTCAGAAAATAAATTGATTATAGTTCAATTCTAACTATATTTTCAATTTCAAAAATCAATCTTTAGTTTATACATTTATTATGTTTGTGTAGATCTTTAAATAATGAAAATTGTCTACAGTAATTACATAATTTACAATGTGAACCTATATATCCAATGTCCAATTTCAGAATTTGGGCTTCAATAGTAATACTTAGCTATTATGATTTGACATGATGTCTAAAACATTCAAAATACACTCTCGAATGTTTTATTGAAGGTCAACCCCTAATTTATTAAAAAAATAGTAAACATGCAATCCACATTGAGAATGTTTAGAAATAAACCTTTATTAGTCATTACATCGCCATAAGAGCATTAATATATATATACATAACATCATAGGCATCTTTAATGATTGATTATTGTTTTTGATAATTTTATCAAGTTGTTAAATTGATATCATAGGAGATTGAAAAAAGAGAGAAATATGCGTGTTCTAGGAAATCCCTTTATCCTTATCTCTATTTTAAAAAGAATTTGATTTGAGCATGATTTAAACTAAAAACCTAGAGGTTTCGATCTATACAAAAGATTGAATCCATGTAATACATTGTTGCTTCTATAGATTATGCAATTGAACTAAATGATTAGATATGTTTTTTCTTGATTCAAACCATTTCATTTAGCTAAAAGAGTGGTTTTATGCTACTATAATGTCAAAAATAGCTTAAAATTTTAATCGTAAATATGGTAATTAAGATAATATAAAACAATTCTTTTTAGATTTTAGACAAGAAAAATAAAAGCATAAATTAATATGAGCCTAATCAATGTGAGGTGCTACTATTTTATTTTCTTAAAATTTGTGAGGTGCTTCCATATCTAATCAACCTCTATGCTTATCCACACAACCACTATCCATATCCAAGCAAACTATATCCCCTTTCACACCCCCACAACATAAATAGATTTAGGGTAAGTCATATATAGATAGGGGATAGATACCCTCAATTTTTAGAGATTTTTGAGTGTAGGGACCACCCTAATTAATGATCTAGATTGCTATTGATAAATTGTTTCATGTTATTAGTCCTCTGCAACACATTTGCCCTTGAAAAAGGATTTTAGACCAAGTCATGATGTCCCTATCAATGCCTTTCTAATTAAATCTAAAGGGTGGTTGGATCTATTCCTATTAAGTTGAAAAATAAAAAGAGCAACTTGATGGATACTAATGATGAAAACCCATAAGTGCACTAGAAGGTAAGTCTTATAAAATTACCTTGCTAGAATATAAAATAAGATGAGATAATTGTAGGTGTTACAAAGAAAATTGTGGTAGTATTTGGTGTCTTGTACAACCCCCTAGTAAATTAAGGTATTAAAAAAAATGAGTTAAGATGTATACATTAAATCAATTAAATATTTATAGAAATTTTTTATAAGAAGAGAGTAAAATAATTTATTGGTGAGATCAAGATAGGTTTTGAAGAGGATTTAAGATCACGATAGAAAAGAAGAAGGAAGAATCCTAAGATTGAGAGGAAAGATAATGGAAAAGGTTAGAAAAAATGCGAGAATCATCAAGAGAGTGTATCAAGAGGGATGTAGTTGATAAAAACCCTTGTATTGAGATAGGTAGATCCTCAGTGAACAAGGAATTCATGAATATTAAGTAAATAGAGTGGTTTATGATCTAAATTAGAACTATAGAGTAAAATATAACTAAAATGATAAGGAAGTTGAAATAATATAAGGCAACATTGAACTTAGAGAAGTTTGACCTTATTTGTAGGGATACTATAGATGTGGTTTCTATGTAAAAGAAGAGGAAGTACATAAGGGAGGAAGTAAAGAAGTTGTTAATTGGTGACAAACATGAGATAATATTTAGCTATAGAATAAAAGAAGTCACCAAGAAATTAGATTTTTTCAAGGAAAATTTGGACATGATAGATTATAGCAATTCCAAGGTTGAGGAAGAAAATAACTCAAAGAAAATTGAAGATAAATCAATTACCAATCATTTGTTATCAACCAACACATTCCCCAAGCTAAAGAGACAATATGAGGAGATGGACATCATGGACTAAGAGTCACCTCCCATGTTGTCAAAATCAAGAACAACTTCTAAGGACTCCATATAAGTAGTGAATCCTTAATTGGGTTAAAGAAAGAAAAATTAAGAAGCAATTGTTATAAAATTTGTGATAAATATTAGGAAGTGATTTCTCAGGTGTTTAATTAGCAAGAGATAATTGTAGAGAAAGGAATTTAGTCAAGTAGAAACAAAGTGAAACTAGACAAAGAAGCCATGATAAAAAGAGAGAAAGAGATCCAGTAGTAGAGAATAGATTAGGAGAAAGGATAATCCCTAAGCATACAAAACTTAAATTAAGAACACATTGACCTCCTCCAAATATGGATTCCCATATGATTAAGCTCCCTAATATTGGTAAATACACCAAGGGTGCTAGCGAACATCTCTTTACCTTAAACTTTCATTGGAGTGGGGTTCTAGAATTAATGATGACTAAACCCAATCATATGATTTTTTGGAGACCCTTAATGACGAGACACTAAGATGGTGTATAAAAGCTTGGCCTAATCATGATAAAACATGGAAATAATTGAGTGACTTATTTTTTGACAAATTTCCATTCACCTAATGTTTCAATAAAAAACATAAATAAAATATGGAAGATGACAAAAGCTAAGGAGGAATTAGTAGAATATTATGAACAATGATTCAAAAGTGTGGTTATAAAACTAGAAGAAACCTTGGCATAAGAGAAATAAATTAAGTGGTTTATTTTAGGCTTAACCCCTCACATTATATAACAATAGTAGATGATAACATTTCTTCATATAAGGATCTAGTAGAATTGATCACCATAATAGTATCTTAGTGTGTCGTAGAAAAATGGCCCCCTGGACATTTTCATGGTATTTTAGGCCTTTCTTCATGGTGCTTGGTCTATTTTTCTTTGATTTAATGCTTGCAATGTGGCTTAAACATTCACATTAGGTCCTTAAAATTCAAATTATGGCATCTTGTGAAGGTGTTGTGAAGTGTTGTAAAACATTTCTACACTTTTCTAGACTATTCATTACAATTCACCTAAAAATCACCTTTTCATCACTTATCAAGTCCTATTTTGAAGTGTTGTAAAGTCTTGTAACAAGATTTCACGCTTTTCTAGGCTTAATTTCACTATTTACACCTTTCTTATGCTTTATTTGACCCTTTTATGACCTTATAAGGCTTAATTAAGAGTGTTTTTGAATGTAAACCCAACACACAACATTAAATGCAAGATAATTCCCGACACCCACTTTCAAGTCCAAGGTGGGACCCATTCACCATGGGTGGCGAATGGGTCCCTCTTGACTCAAAATTCAAAATATTTCAAATTTTCTTTCGGGTTTTTATTTAAAATCACCTTATGCCAGCCTATGATGAGGTATCATTGGGTTACTAAGGCACAAGTGTGTATAAATATGTGTTTTTCTCCTCATTTTACATCTCCTAACTCATTCAAGCAATCTTTTCATTCACTAAGCATTCAATTGGCATTTGAGCACTTTGCATCTTTCAATCAAGCATCAATCAAGTATCTTGGAGTAGCCATTGATATATCTTCAAATTTTCTTCAACAAGGGTTTGGTAAGTTGATAGCATTTTCAAGTTATTAGTTTATAATTCTCTTGCATTTCATTTTATTATTAAGGGTTTGATTACCAAAGTGGGATTTGACCAAGGCAAATCCTAAAATAACCCTTAACCATTTTCCCTTTTGCATGTATTTGTGTATGCAAATTTGTCAAGCATTGGAGTGTTGAGAAAGTGCAGGAAAAGAATCAACAAAGTGTTTTTAAATTAAAAGTATAACCTGTTCAAGCTTGGAAGACATTTTGCCTATTTTAAGCAGTTGACTTACGTTAACTTTCGACAAACAAAACAACTACCTCAAATCACAGTTAACTCTGGAGGTGGTCCACGATTCCTTGAGAATTTTTTAGGAGAGGAATGCGTTAAGCCATCGTTAACAAATAGTCCCACCTTAAAAGTTGGACTCTACGTTTTAACATGGATGGAATCAAAGGCTGAAAACAGTTTCCCAAATTTTTCATGAGAACTTCAAATTGTGGTGGTAATTGCTGTTTTGTTTTTTTTTTTTTTGCATTTTCTATTAGCATTGAGAATACTCCATAATCTTCGCCAATTCTAAAGTACTTTTCTGATTCAACCTTCTTCATTTTTGTTTTGCATTTGTTCATGTTTAGTTCATGCTTGCATATCACATTGTGTTTTCCAACATTACATAATTCTTAGGTCTTGCATTCAAAAT
>VDFB02051233.1:0-19992 GCA_007258455.2 Sequoia sempervirens
CTAATCTTTGATTAGGATGTGTCACATCCTCCAACTTTTGCAAGTTGGCCTCTAATCTCTCTTAGCCACCTAACCCTCCTCTAATCCTTCATTACTCTTCCCATGTGATCTTTGACTTGTCACATCAAGTCACATGTGAAATCTAACCCTCTTCTAATCTTCATTAATTAGTCTAATCAAGTACTTGTACAACCTTAATCACTTAATTGAGTCAACTCTATTAAATGCTTTTCTTTTTGGACAAGGCATCTCCATTCCCCCATGTGAATTTTTAATTCACTTTTAATTCCACAATGCACTCAAATGAATTCTTTATTCTTTCCCATCTCCCCATGAGGATATTTGAGGAATTTGTAATTCCTCACATGTCCTCTCACCCACATGGGGACAAGGACCTCCTTTATGAGGAGATCTTGTCCAATCCCAAGGTACTTTGTACCCCCTCCATGTCATGTACTTCTCCTTCCCCTCATGTCCACTTCACCTTTTAGGGCTATATCACTTGCCACATGTCAAGATGTGAGGGCTTGTGAGTTCTCAACTCACCTTAGCCCTACATCTTAATATTTTGTGGCTCAATCTTGACCGTCTATTTCCCCTAGGAATTCTCAAAAATCCTATAAATACCCCCTCTTTTCTCTCATTTTGGGGAGATCATTTTGCTAGCCAAACTCTTGCAATTTTGTTTCTCAACTTACACTTAGCCATTTTCTTGTTTATCCACTTGCACTCATCCTCACAACATCACTTAGCTTGCATCTACTTGCCATCCAAGGAGCATACACATCAAAGATCGAAGGGCCAACCAAAGGATCGATTCGACGCAAGGTATAAGTTCCATTTTGTTGCTTTTGTCTTGTGTTGTTTCCAAATTAGGCTAATCTTGAGGTGTAGGTTGTTTTAGTGTTTATTTGCACTCTTTTACTTGTTGCTTGTTTCTAATGCTCAGATTGACCTATCACAATTAGGTTATAGGGTACAATCACCAATCAAGTGGAAAAATCTACAAAAATCCCTCCCTGTAACCCTAGCTTGAGGGATTTAAATGAAGGGAACATAATCTACTGAGAGGGGGGTGAATCAATAGATCTAAACAATTCTAAAATTCTTAACTTTTGCTACTATTATATAGTTTTTCAACATGAAGAGCACATAATCACTTAAGCAATTAATCATAACACAACACAAGATAACACCAAATATATGTGGAAATCCGAGATGGGAAAAACCAAGGTGAGAATAGCTTCTTGGATCTACAGTCCAAATCCAGCCTCATAATGCAAAAATATAATAAGTGAGATTACAACGTGAAGTAGGCACTAGCCTACCAGAGACAACAATCCTCTATTGAATTTATAGGCACCAACTTACTAGAGACAACAATCCCCAACAAAAAGAGACACCAATCCCTGTCAGAACAATGCAACAAGTAGAACACCAGTCCCACCAAAATACATAGATAAAGCTAGTGGATCTAAAATATAACTCTCATATGTACCAGAGTCACAGCTGACACACTTCCACACTAAGAATGATCTTTTGATATTGGCGCTCCATCTTTTCTTCACAGTTATGTACTCAAAATCACCTAACTTGATCACAATCGATAAATTTGATAAATCATACAACACATACATACATAATACATTTGATTATTTGAAATATATACATGAAATTACATTAACACTCTTCCATGTTGGTCAAGGATCCACAAATAGTCAAGATGACATAACGTGGATCTAAATTCAATTTACATGAAACATGTAATACAACGATCCAAACAAAAATTTCTTGCCACAAAAAGAACTTGATGTCCTATGCCACCACAAGACCCTTGAGCATGTCATATCCTCACTCCACATGTAATATTTGAGTTATGCATGCTACTAGTTGTTATTGCATATTCCCTAAACTTTGAATAGCTTGACAAACCTTCCAAAACTTCAAATTTACTTGCATGCTAAACATATTCTTTGGAAACTCAAGAACATAGTAGAACAAGTGTAGGCATACTCTCCTTCCAAACCACAAAGTAGTGTTGCATTTTTGCATGAAATGTCTACCATATTTGGAAATATCTAAGGGAGAGGGGCCTATAGTGGGCCACCTTAACTTTACACTTCTCAAAGTCTTATGTGAAAGTTTCAAATCACTCCCAAATTTGTACAACTTCTTTGGCAACTTCCCTGCTTATAAAAATTAGTTTCAAAGCCACATCATCAAATATGATGCCACATCAGCATGCCTTTTTTCAAGGTATCCAAAAAGACCCAAAAAAAAGGTGAGACCAATAGTGGACCACTAAGTCATGTATTCTTGGTGTGCTGATGTGGCATCACATGATTTGTCAGTTTATGTACTTTATAGATAAAAGTGTTTTGCAATTAGATACTAAGTGTAATTTTATTGGATATTAAGTCTACCTACTATGAGGCCCACTCAGACCTACTTTTATACCCAACATTGGACCCCTACCCACTATGGGCCCCTTTGCCTTATTTTCAAAAGATGTCCTTGCACAGATGTCTAAACCACCACGCTCATATTGACTGCATACCCGACATGGTATAATAAACACACCAACTAACTAAATACAGTCGCATCTAAACAAAACTTAATGTATGTTACTTGATATAGGATTTGATTAATAAGAAAACTTCTTCATGATTATTACTTCCAGATACATAGCACTTTAATTCAAGGGGAATACAATGACAATTCTAGTACTCCTACAATCTCTTTCATCTTTTGAAACCTTCACATTTGATAGCCTTGAAACCCTTTGACAACAACTGACAGTAGCCTTTGGAAATCTTTTGGCGTCAATGACAACCTATGTTCAACAATCTCCCCCTTTGTCATTGATAGCAAACAGTAAAATGTTGGACACCACCACACTAGTTTTCAAAATGATTTGTTGGTTATAGAATTTTCTCCCCTTATGGAAGATATGACATTCTTAGATTATTCTTTCCGGGTAATTCAGAATTATCAACTCACTCACTCCTCAATTCATAATTTTGAGCTCACTTTCTCCCCCTTTGACATTAATGGAAAAGGGTCAATAATACCTATACTATAATCCACTTACTCCCCCTATGGAGGGACCATTTTTTAAACCATTTCCACATTTTCTAGTACATTTCACCATCCAGAAACCTGTTCCACGAAATAGACTCCCTGTGAGTCCATGGTTCATAGCTTTTAAAAAATATTCTACAAGACTACTAGTCCTTGTAACAAGGAGACCAAGCTCCCCCTCACCTTGTTCTTCCTCTTGATTCAAGATGAGGGAGCAACAACTCCCAACTTATGTCAAAGAAACTCAAATGTATCCTTAGGAAGTGGCTTCGTGAGTATATCTGTAACTTGCTCCTTTGTATCCACATATTCCAATCTTACTTCCTTCTCTACAACCTTCTCCCTCAAGAAATGATACTTGATTGCAACGTGTTTTGTTCTTGAGTGCATCACTAGATTCCTTGAAATATTTATTGCATTGGTTGTATCACAAAGAATAGTGATAGGGTCTTCAAACTCAACCTTCATCTCGTTCAAATTTTTCTTCATCCAAAGCACCTAAGTGCAACATGATGTTGCAACAATGTATTATGCTTTTGTTGTAGATAGAGAAACTAAATCATTTTTCTTGCTAAACTAGGACACCAAACTATCACCAAGGAAGAATTTACCACCACTTGTGCTCTTTCGATCATCAACACATCCTACACAAGCTACATTTGTGTATATAGTTAGAGTTAAATTCACTCTTTGGATACCACAGTCCAAAATATTTAGTGGCTTTCAAATACTTGAATATCCTCTTCATTGCTTTAACATGAGTATCTTCAGGTGTTTCCTGAAATATGGAAACCATTCCAACTACGTGCATAATATCTAATTTGGATGTTGTCACATACAACAAATTGCCAATCATGGACCTATACAAAGTCTTATCTGTTGAAGCAGATTCATCATCTTTACTTAACTTACACCCAGTAACCATAGGTGTTGCAACTAGTTTGCAATCTTCCATTCTGAACTTGGTCAGCATCTACTTTATGTACATGTGTTGTGAAATTAAAATTCCTTTATCTGATTATCCAATCTGCAACCCAAGAAAGAAAGATAATTCTCCTAACATTAACATTTTAAACTCATTCTACATTACCCTTTAAAATTTATTTGCACATTTCTTCACTGCTACCTCCAAAAATGATGTCATCTACATAAATCACAACTATTAGCATTCTTATCCTTCTATTTTTATGTATAGATTGATATCTACACATCCTCTCTAAAATCCTTGCTACTGCAAATATCCATCCAACCTTGAATACCAAGCTTTGGGAGCTTGATTGATTCCATACAAAGCCTTCTTCAATATGCAAACATAATCTGAATTGTTAGAACATTGAAATCCTTTTGGCTATTCAATATACACCTCTTCTTCAAGCTATCCATTCAATATTTTTGATTTCACATCCATATAGTACACATTAAAATTCTTGAATGTTGAAAAAGCTAAGAACATCTTGATTGCCTGCAATCTTTCCACTAGATAAAATGTCTCTTCAAAGTCTATGCCTTCAACTTGAGGATATCATTTACACACAAGTCTAGCTTTGTTTCAAATCACTTCACCTTTCATTATATTTTTTTTAACATGCACTTGGTTCCAATCACATTCTTGTCTTTAGGTCTTGGGACAAGTTCCCAAGTTTCATTCTTCATTATCTAATTCAGTTTTTCCTCCATAGTTTCTATCCATCCTTGTTCTTTGCTTTATTCTTTGTATGACTTAGGCTCTATCTTTGATAGTAAAGAAAAGTGTGTTTGCAAGAGACACTACACACACTTTATGGTGTTGTCATTGATGGAAACCCTTGTCAGCTAGTCGATCCACACATTGCATTTTGCTCATACCGATAGATAGATTGAAGATCGGTGTTTATCTAAGTTAGAACAGAGCATCTGGTAACTTTGTGTTCTTCGATTCATATTAATTAAAAAAAAAATTGGATCTCAAGAGAATATTGCTCGATGCATAATCTATGTTATCTAAAAATCTTGGTGCCTTGTATCGATTTGGGTGAAAGCTAGGAGGTTCGGTTGTCTAATTTTTTGTTCGTCGGTGTTTAAAGGTCGACCTGGTGAATATGGTGTGTCGCAGATATATGAGGAGTTATTGTTTAAATTTTTTTGTGTTCGAGCATCTTAATTTGGGTTGTCACTATGTTGTGGCCGACTCTTGTGGATTCGCATTGAATGTTTTGATGATTTAAAGCTGACAATTCATGAATATTTCTTGTTTTGTTGAAGCCAACCTAAAGCGTTCAAATCTCTTGTAGCAGATACATATAAGTGATCGATTATATCATTTTGGTGTGTGTTTAATGTAAGTTGATGTATGTTGCGAATATCAGAAGACCAGGAAAGCGATTTAGCACAATTTCACTTGTGCATTAAGGATTTTTGTGAAGCAAATTAAGGCAGAGCAGAGCAAAGAGTAGAATCAGTCTGAAGGTGATGAGGGCACAACCAAGACTTAGAAAATAACCCACAAACAAGAGAATAATTTTATTATTCAGAAAATGGAGCTTCTTACATGTAGAGGATCTCAAATCCCCAAGTTCTACAACACATGCAAGTTACAGAAAGCTACAGAATCACCCTTTCGCAATATGCGAGCTTGTCCCCAAAAAGTTACCCAAAAATTAGAAACCCCCATAAATAGAGCTCCTCTTTAGTTTTGGAGCCAAAACAACATTCAAATTTGAGTTTAGGTGGTTTGGCGCTGAAAAATTACAACTTGAAGTTCAAATTTTAAAAGATCATTTGCAATTGTATCTTCTAGAAAGTGCGCCAACTTCCGGGGCCATAACTTTTGATCCGGGACTCCGATTCACGAACCGTTTGAACCGTTGGAAAGGTCTCAAAGTCAATAACGCGCTTGAAATTAGCTATGCCGATTTCAGCAAGTTTCAGGGCTGTTCCGGAACTCTAAGTGCCTCAAATCTAACTCGGAAGATTTTCAGGTGCAAATATGGGAAACTAAAACTGCAATATCTTTCAACCCAGGAATAGAAAATAAAAACCGTAAATTGGGAATTTCATTATGACGAAAAGGGTATCCAAAATGTAAAACATCTAAAATCCAATAAACTTGAAATTTAACTATTTTTGGGTGATGCAAGATTGCCCTTACACCACTAGATGCTTCGCATCGGGAGTAAAATCCGATTGTTGAGCTTAACCAGAACTGTAACCAAGCATTTGTAGATGCTACTTTCTCAGTTCAAATCCTTGGAAGTATTCTAAAATTTTGTAAGGCAGTGATCCTTTCTTATTTTGAGCAGTGAGCTCTAGGTAGTGTGCTTGAATGCAAGTGCATTCCCATTTTTTAATCATTCCTTTTGAGTATACTTAGATTATATTGTGGATTGGCCATCCACCATGATTTTTCCCCTAACAGGGTTTCCATGTAAAAATCCTTGTGTTATGGTGTTGTGGTTGCTTACTTTATGTTTATACATATTTCCTTTGGTTGAATGTTATCAATACTTTGTTGATCAGATTAATAAAGTTAAAAATTGCACAATGTTGATTCACCCCCCTCTTAGTGTTGCTTGATTCCAACAATTGGTATCAGATCTTTGGTCCTCGAAAGAAGTTTAATAGCTTGGGGAAGATCTTGGAAAGTGTTTCAATGGATTCAAGCAGTATTCAACAACAACTTATGGTGGCCCTAGATGATCTTGATCAGTCAAAATCTGATGTCCAGGAATTGAAAGAAAATCTTCTGAATGTTGAGAGATTCATTGAGTCATTGAAAGATAAAATCAATAAGTCCAAGGAGAAGAGAAGGGAACTCTATGATCATATCAAACAAGATGAAAGTAAGCGTATTGAAGATGAACAATTGAGTCAAGCCCTGAAGGAAAAGACAGAAGAATGTGAAAAGTTTGCTAGAGAGAATATAGTTCTGAAGCATGAGATGGAATCTATTATGATGAGAATGACTAAGGAGATTGAAGATATAAAGAATAATAAAGAAACTATTGCCCAATCCCTTAAAGAGAAATCTAAAGAATGCAATTGAATTATTGATGGATTCATTCAGTTGGAACATGAGTTAGAACAAACCAAACACAATGAGGAAGAAATTGAAAATCACATTATTGATCTCAGAGATGAACTTGCTACTACAAATGAGTACAAGGAGAAGTTCAAGGTTAGCTCAACTTGATGAATTGATTAAAGGTTAGAGGACTGATGGTGAAAAGTGAGGTCTTGGATATGAGGAAGGTGAAAGCTTCAGTTCTAGACAAAGGAGATTCAGACAAGGAAATCAAATGAACAACACTGGAAGGTATCCGGTAAGACAACCTAATGCTTAGAGGTTCAATGGTTATTGTTTTACTTGCAATAAATTTGGTCATATGGAATCTCAATGTAGAAGTAGAATGAATTCAAAAGGTCCATCATTCTCTGGTCAATGCTTTAACTGTAACAGGTATGGTCATAATTCGAATGAATGCAAAAATGTGGTGAACAAATTTCATAGAGATGTCAGATGTTATACATGCAATAGATTTGGCCATATTGCTAATCAATACAGAGTGAGAAAATTAGTGGAACAACTAGTCTGGACAAAGAAATGCAGTGTGCTACAATTGTAACAAAACTGGCCATATTGCTAGATTTTGTTGAGGAGGTTTAGTAAATCAAAGAAGAAAAATGCAGAATAATGTAAAAGGAAAAGGGAAGGCTACTATAGATTAGATCAGAGAGCAAATGAAGAAAACTTGGGTAAAGAAGAGTCCCTCTATTGCAGAAAATGAGGCAGCACCAGAATCAGCTTCTGGTAATTCCTCCAGGAATTAGTTTTTAGGCTTTTAGCCTAGGGGGATCTGTCAAGAAAATATTTCAAACTCCCTGTCGGTGATTGACACCGACATGTGGATGAGTTTAGTGATTGCATTGGTGATCCACAGATGCTACCGAAAAATTAGAATATTTATGCAGAATTGAAGGTCCGCAAAAGAGTTATCTTTCATAGTGTATGAAAATAGGGTATCCAGATGAGTTAGGGAAAAATAATTTATTACTTCAAAAATTTAGGTATGCGAGTGATGAAAAGGTCATTTCTATCTTTCATTTGTCACTTTGCACTTTGAGAAAAAAGAAGTTTTTGAGCTCTGAAGTGAACTTTGGTGAAATTTGGGAGAATTCAAGTGTGAAGGCAATTTGAATCTCAAACCCTACTCTCGAAAAAAGGTATTTATCGGGAAATCTTGTAAACCTGTGAATTTGTTGAAATGGATACTCCATTGGTGGTTGAAGTGAAGGATAGACCCCATCCAAAATTTAAATGTTTCCCTTTCAAGTCCGTTGAGACAGAGCCCTTAGGCGCATTTTCATCTGTGTCGTACGAAGTTTTACACATTGAAGATATTAGGGCATATGTTCATGCTAATATTGAGGAGTTAGAAAGCTCGTAGTTGTTGAATCTATATTCCAAACACATTGTTGGATAATATTTCTGTCAATCCCAAATTCAAAATCCTAGAGGAGAAGAAATTCACACAGTTTGTGAAATTATCCATTTTCGATGAAAGTGAATGGGTCTAGTATATCTTGAGTCGAGTCCATGTAGAATTTATGTGGTTGAATCAACCTTTCAAGATAATGAAAGAAGATATAAGAGTTGTTACAGGTCTAAATTCTTCTGAGGGTTTTCCTATTTTGAAGTCGATAAAGAATCAAATAATCACAGATGTGACTGGTTTGACATTTGACAAAAGAGCAATGACAATTGATAACATCACCAATGTGGATGTCAAATTTTCCTCGATGGTCATTGGTTATAAGGTATGTCACTCCAACAGAGAAAATTTTGTATCTAGTACTACCATATATGCAGCTTATCAGATGGTTAGGGAGAATGCAGAGTATGACTTGTGCGAATTGCTTTGAAGTCAGTTTATGGAGAATCTTGCGAAGATATAGAAAGACAAGAAGAATTCTTTTAAATATGGTTATCTACTACTGTGTTTATTCTTTTATTTCATGAATGAAGTTCTAGGAGTTAGGAAAGTGGTATGGAAAAGAGGTGATAAGCTTGTTGGTGTTAAAATTAGAGACGTGTTATTCAATTTTGGTGATAGTCAAGCTAGGAAAACTACAATCTGGGGATATCTCAAGAACTTTCAGAATGAAATGCAAGCAAGGGAAAGGATTCCTACTTCTATTATTGATAAGTACAAGGACACAATTTGTTTTATGGTGGATATTGATCAATGCTTAATGGAAGTAGTTGATCCCAAAACCATTTGGATTATGCCAATGGGATATGAAGTTGAGGAAGGAATCTTGGACCTATATGTGCAACATTTGTTGAGTAATCCTCTAGATTCGTCTAAAGAAAGGTTTCAAACTTATGTAGAAAAGAGCATGCAAGTCCATGAGCAATTAAAGAAGCCAAAGATAGTCAGAAGAGTAAGGAAAGAAGTGGAAGTCTTTGTAGAAAGTATGGGAATATCTACAGAAGCAGTAAGAGAAGCCAGAAGGAAGAGAGAATAGGCATATGTTGAAAAAGGGAAAGAACCTAAAACTGAGTCTGCTAGTTCGACAACATCCTCTGCCCGAACTAGAACAACAAGGAGTTCTATACCCCTATCTGATCATGCAAAGAAGTCAGCCCCTGCAAAATCTCAAGACAAGGCTTTCGATAAGAGGAAGAAGAACAAGAACACAAGAACCTATGAAGTCATCTCAGAAGATGAGGAGACTAAGTCAAATGAAGGTGTGAAAGAAATAAAGGCTATCAACACTTAGGCTACAAAGGTAACCAAAAGAAAATCTTCCAGTGAAGAATAAAATGCAAAGAAGAAGGAAAATTTTGACAAACCAGGTATGACAGTTGAAGAAGTTGAGAATGTTGTTGTCAAGGATGAAAACCTCAAGCCCCTCTGGAAATGGTATGAAATTTTTGATGAATCAGGACAAAGAATTCTGGAGGAGGCAACAATAAAACATCTGAATATTTTCAATAAAGTTCTTGTTGAATTATGCCTGGTTTACCTAAGAGTTTGTATGAGTTTTTGGAGATGAGAAGATTAAGTGCTAGAATAGAAGAAGAGCATATGAGAAAGAGAATTCTTGTAGACTTATGTCCAGAAATTTCTATTGAGGAGATGAAGTCACTCCTGAACAAATCCAAGAAGGAATTTAAAAGAAAAATAAGGGTGAACAAACTTATGATCAATGAAACTAATGTTGTTGCTGATGAAACCAAGAAAATCCTAGAAGCATTTATGTCAAAGAACAAGATCAATGTTGAAGAAGTGAATGTTGAAGATATTGTATCTAATTCGGTAAATGAGGAGGTGAATGTAGATACTGAGGATATTCAGATTCCTCTTGATGTGGATAATATAGAAGTACCTATGGAGACTAAAGTTCCTAAGGTTGTATTAGCTGAAGGAAAGGAGATGCAAGATGAAGAAGTTGAAGCTCCTAAAGGAAATCAAGAAATAGTTACTGAAGAACCAAAGTTTGAAGAAAAGAAGGCTGAAGTCAAGGAAATTCCAATGGAAGCAAGAGACACTGGAGAGGCACTGAAGATATTTTTGGATGAGAAAAAAGAATATTTTGATCTTGAGTTGGGAGATTCCCATATTCATTTATCTACTTTGTCCCCAATTCAGAAAATGAAAGTTGCATCGTTTGCACAAGCTAAGGCTAGGGAAGAAATTTTGAAATCCCACATTAAGGATAGCAAATTGTTGAATCTTGCATCTGGTATTCTGGAGAGGATCATGCCTACTCATGTCAAGGATCAATCTGGTTCCTCCTCTGATGAGCTGAAGAGACTTATAAATTTGGTAAGTACTCATTTTGAGTCACTTGAGAAGTCAGCTTTGGTCAAAGTTCAGAAGGAGTTTGATGTAAAAAGGTTCAGTTGTCTGAAAGGTATGATAGCTTGAGATAAATCTCTATTAGCTACCTGTGTGAAGAATGTTCATAATTCTCTATCTGAAGGTGGAAAATTTTATAAGTCATTCTTGTATTTTCCAAAACTTACTGAGAAAAATGAGAAGATTAAGGATCATGAGAAAGAGTTGGCTGTTATTTCTGATAGTTTTGATCCTTTAACTATTTCTGTTGGAACACAAGAAGGTCAAGTTATCTCTTTACTTGAAAAAATAGAGTCTAAAGCATGAAAATGATAGAATTATGGGAAGATCCTATGAACTCAGAGGTTTAATTGGTCCAAAAATGGAAACCATGTTGAGTGCTTTGAAGGAAGCACAAGACGCTTTGGCATTGAGTGACCCTGCACACATGGAAACTGTTGAGATGCAATCTTATTTGGTTTGTGTTCATATAAATATTCTGGAGAGTCTTAAGAAGTGTTGGGACTCAAGCTTTCACTTGTTGAAAACAAATTTTGTAGACATTTTCAAATTTGTGTAAATTGTTGTACTCATGCAGCTTGAAGTTTTTGTATGTGGATTCCCTATCTTTTCCATTGATGTCAAAGGGGGAGAATAGAATAGTGAAAAATGTATATTCATCTAAGGGGTAGTTGTAGTTTTGAAGATCTTTTTGGAGTTTTGGTTGGCAGTGTATTTTTGTTGGTATTGATCCGACACTTAGTCATTTTTTCACTAAGTGTTGCCATCAATGCCAAAGGGGGAGATTGTTGGCAAGAGACACTGCACGTGCTTTATGGTGTTGTCATTGATGGCAACCCTTGTCATCTAGTCGATCTGTACATTACATTTTTCTCATACCGGCAAACAAATTAAAGATTAGTGTTTATCTAAGTTAGAACAAAGCATTCGGTAACTTCATGTTCTTCGATTCATATGCAGATTTTATGTTGTTATTTTGTGTTGTGGATCTCAAGAGAGTATTGCTCGATGCATAATCTATGTTATTTGAAAATATTGGTGCCTCATATCGATTTGGGTGAAAGCTAGGAGGTCTGGTTGCCTAATGTTTTGTTCATCAATGTTTAAAGGTCGACTTGGTGAATATGGTGTGTCGCGGATATATGAGGAGTCATTGTTTAAATGTTTTTTTTGTTCGAGTATCTTAATTTGGGTCATCACTATGTTGTGGCCGACTCTTGTGGATTCACATTGAATTTTTTGATGAATTAAAGCCAACAATTCATGAATATTTCTTATTTTGTTGAAGCCGACCTAAAGCGTTCAAATCTCTTGTAGTGGATATATATAAGTTATTGATTATATCATTTTGGTGTGTGTTCGATATGAGTTGATGTATGTTGCGAATATCAAAAGATCAGGAAAGTGATTAAGCGCAGTTTCACTTGCGCATTAAGGATTTTTGTGAAGCAAATTAAGGCAGAGTAGAGCGAAGAGTGGAATCAGTCTGAAGGAGTAGAATCCTATTGTTGAGCTTAACCGAAACTGCAACCAAGAATTTGTAGATGCTACTTTCTCAGTTCAAATCCTTGGAATTATTCTAAACTTTTGTAAGGCAGTGAGCTCTAGGTAGTGTGCCTGAAAGCAAGTGCATTCCCATTTTTTAATCATTCCTTTTGAGTATACTCAGATTATATTGTGGATTGGCCATCCATCGTGGTTTTTCCCCTAATAGGGTTTCTACGTAAAAATCCTTGTGTTATGGTGTTTTGGTTGCTTACTTTATGTTTATGCATATTTCCTTTGGTTGAATGTTATCAGTACTTTGTTGATCAGATTAATAAAGCTAAAAATTGCACAACATTGATTCACCCCCCCTCTCAGTGTTGCTTGATTCCAACAAAGTGTACTTGTTCACTAGTTTTATCAAGTCTCTTCTAGGTCTGAACCCCATTGTCTTTGTCACCTATGATCTAATCTATAGAGTAATCTTTTTTAACATACTTTGCTAGAGTTTTTGGAGTAACTTCTAAATATTCAATGTTGTTGTCAATTGGTTCTTCATCATCTTCTACTTCTGGCATACTAGTAGACTGAATAGTCTCATCAACTCTCAAATTTTCACTTTCAACTATCCTCTTCAACATTTTGTTATAACATCTATAAGCTTTACTTATTAAAGAATAACCAAGGAAAATACCTTCATCTAATCTAGAATCAAACTTACCCAAATTTTCTTCATCTCTCTTAATGTAGCACTTGCTTCTAAATATTTTGAGGTGTCTTATTGACGTCGCTCTTCCTCTCGATAGCTCATATGGTGTCTTCTCAGTATTGCACCTAATGTGAACTCTGTTTAGAATGTATATAGCAGGCTATGTAGCTTCTCTCTAGTATATATCTAGTATATTTTCTTGACATAATATAGTTCTTGCCATCCCCTTTATAGTCTGGTTCTTTCTTTATGCAACTCCATTTTGCTACAAAGTTCTAGGAGCATAGAACTGCCTCCAAATCCCATGCTCTTCATAGAATGTTTCATATTTCTCAATAGTGAATTATCCACCTCTATCTGATCTCAAAACCTTGATTGTCCTAGTTTCATTTTATACTAATGCCTTGAATGCCTTAAACTTCTCAAATTCTTTTGACTTCTCTTTCAAGAATGTTATCTAAGTCATCCTAGTGTAATCATCAATGAGCATCATGAAATACCTATCTCCTTGTGGACTCTTAGTGCTCATTGGTCTACATAGATCTGTATGAATCAGATCTAATGGTTTTGATGTGGAATACTCCTTAGAAGGATATTTCCTTCTTGTCTACTTCCCTTCATGACATGGCTTGTAGTTGATTGATTAAGGCTTCTTGGTATTTGAAATATACCAGACCAATCCTTTTGAACTAATCTATACAATATCATCAAAATGTTGCAAGTGTGTCCCCTTGGTATCCTTGTGTTGTTCAATGTACTACTTGGGTTCGTGACATGGATTAACCGCCTCTTGTGGATTCATTAACTCTAGCGGTTGAATCAAGCATTAACAGGTCAATCTTTTGGTGCAATGGCAACTATTTGTGCAATAATTGGTATCAAAGCCCTAGTCACAAGTTTGAACCCCTTGCTTATACTAGGGGGGATTGTTGCAAGGTGTGTACCCTTGGTCTCCTTGTGTTGTGCAGCACAATGCTTGGGTTTGTGACATCGCTTAACTACCTCTCATGGATTCATTAACTTTGGACATTGTATTATGCATTAATAGGTTGATCTTTTAGTGCAATGGCAACCATCTATGCAACACAAAATTCATATGTCCTAACCTTCTGTTCCAAAGCCATCTTTCATCTTTTTTCATAGTGAGACAACTTTTTCCATTCAAATCATTGAGATGATAAATATCACTGTATTTCCTGCTTCCTTCCACAATCAATTCACTAATACTTGATTCCCTGATTTCATAACCTTCAACACTAAAATATAGCTTGTGCCATTTTTCACACATCTAACTAACACTTAACAATTTTTTCTTTAAACCTTCAACATACAAAACATCATGTGTCTTTGTTTTACCACCATCAAGACTTAAAGTGCCCTTACTAGAAATTTTGGCAATTGAATTTTTTCCAAGGGTCACTAAACCACCATCAAATTTCTTGAAATTCAAGAACTTACTCTTATCTCCAGTCATATGGCTTGAGAAACCACTATCAATTATCCACAGGTTCTCCTTTTTAGAAATCATTAATTTTTCAAACTTCTCTTTAGGAACCGTCTTCCAGACCTTTCTTGATGAAAGACTTCTACTCTCTAGTTCTTTTCTCTCACTTTTTAGCAAAGAATAACTCACAAAATTGTTTATGTAGTTCCTTGCAATGTGTCCAAAATTGTTGCATTTTAAATAAATGATATTAAAGTTGTATAGAGGTGTAAATGCATTATTGCTAAAAAAAATATTTCTTCTTACTAGAGCTCTTCTATAGTCAATAGCCTTATGACCAAAATTATTGCAATTAAAAAAATAACCAAAGAAAGGAAAGTTTGACTTGGTATTGCTTCCCTATCTTCTGGATATTCTTATTTTATTTTGTACTTGAATAAAGCCAGCATTTCCATCTCATTCTTTCATCACTTTTCATGGTTCTTTCAAATCTTGAACTTCTGAAGCCTGTCACTTTCGTACTTTCCTTGGTAGTCTTAGACTATTTTATCACCTTCTTTTGATCATCAAAACCTATTCTTATTTTGACATGCAGAGCTCTCTAACTTCCCAAAATTTGATATAGGGTTTCAGTACTACCAAAATTCATCTAAAATTGATGGTTTTCTTTCTCAAGCTCTTTTCTAACTATCACAGTTTCTACTTCCAAATTTTCAGTCTTTATCTCTTATAACATTTTTTTGTCAAAACCTCTTCAAACCTTTTTGCTTCTTCAGTTTGGATCTTCAAATCAACATTCATCTTTTCTATAGCCTTGAACTCCTAATATTTTTTCTTTAGCTCTTACTTATTCAACAATTCTATTCTTCAAATTTTTGATTTCTTTTCCAACAAACATCAATTCTTCCATTAGATCTACCTCTTCTTCATTGCTTCCAAAACCCATTCTAGCATCACCTTTAGTAGTCTCAAAATCCATAAACATAGCCTTATCTTTTTCATCTTTGGATACATCCTCATCTTCTTTTTTAGGGGAGTAGTCTTCTTCCTCATTGGTGTAGAAATTTTATGTTTCCTCTGACCTCTGAACTTTCTCTAAAATGACTTCTTTCCATTATTTTGCTCAGCATCATTAGAATTCTTATGGGGACACTTAGCCATAAAATTTCTACTTCACCACAATTGAAACATTTGAAAGGTAATTTTCCTTTTTACTTACTAGAACCTCTTTATAGCTTCCTGATAAAAAAAAAAATTAGATCAAATCCAAAATCAAAATATTGATCAACCTACTTCATAGACACTCTAAAAGTAGACCCTTTCCTTATAGAATCTTCACTTTCAGATCTCATCTCAAATGCAATTAAAGTTCCATGCAATTCAATCAATTTTAAAGTATTTAGATCCTTAGATTCTTCAATAGCAGAGATTTTAGGATCAAACCTTCTGGGGAGAGATCTCAGTACCTTCTTCACAACAATGTTCTCTTTGATATTCTCACCAAGACCTCATATATGATTGAAAAATTCATCGACTCAGAGCATAAATGTAGCAATGTTCTCATCTTCTTTCATCTTCAAACCTTCAAACTAAGCTTTGTAATTTTGCAACTTTTCCTCTTTAAAATTTTCAGCACCTTCATAGATTGTATCCAATTTATCCCATATGTCTTTTTTTGTTTAGTACTGCATCACTTCCACAAATTTAAAATTAGTTAATCCACATTAAATAGCATTCCTTTCCTTATCATTGAGTTCACAATCCCTCTTTCCGACTTGATCCCTAGGATGGTTTTCAAGAATCTCATATCCCTCAACCACTTACATCCAGATGTCCATTCCTATAGCCATCAAATAGGACTCCATCCTAACTTTCCAAAATGCAAAATTGGATCTATTAAAGATTGGTGATTTATTTCTAGAAAAAATTTCATGTGTCATCCTAGACCTACCTTAAGCTATTAGGATTCTTCAAGAAAATTATCTATGATACCAATTGAAGGGCACACAATCTACTAAGAGGGGGGATGATTCAATAGATCTAAACAATTTTGGAATTCTTCACTTTTTTCTATTGTTATATAGTTTTCAACATGAAGATCACATAATCACTTAAGAAATTAATCATAACACAATACAAGATAACATCAAATATACATGGAAACCCAAGATGGGAAAAACAACTGTGAGAATAGCTACTTGGATCTACTACCCAAATCCAATCTCACAATGCATAAATATAATAAGTGAGATTAAAACATGAAGTAGGCACCAAGCTACAGGAGACACCAATCCCATGTTGAATCTATAGGAACCAACCTACTGGAGACAACAATACCCTTTGGAAAGAGACACCAATCCCTACTAGAATAATACAACAAGTAGGACACCATTCCTACAGAAATATAAAGATGAAGTTGGCAGATCTAAAATATAATTTTGGTATGTAATAGAGTCATACTTGACACTCTTCCACACTGAGAATGATCTTTTGATACTGGTGCTCCCTCTTTTCTTCACAATTTTGTACTCAAAATCACCTAACTTGATCACACCCAATAGATATGTTAAATCATACAACCCATACATACATAATGCATCTGAACATTTGAAATATATATACATGACAATTACATTAACACTCTTCCATGTTGGCAAAGGATCCACAAATAGCCAAGATGACATAAGGTGGACCTAAACTCAATTTACATGAAACATTTAATACAATGGTCCAAACACAAATTTCTTGTCACCAAAAGAACTTGATGCCATGCACCACCACAAGAACCTTAAGCAAGTTGTATCCTCACTCCACATAATATTTGAGCTTTGCACACTACTAGTTGTTACTGGACATGACTTAAACTTCGAATAGCTTGAAAAACCTTTGGACACTTCAAATTTCTTGCACGTTGAACATATTCTCCACAAACTTAGGAAAATAGTAGAAAAAGTGTAGGCACACTCTCCTTTGAAATCATAGATCAGTACTATATTTTTGTATGAAATGTCTACCATATTTAGAAATCCCTCTACCCAAAAGATATCCTTGCACAAACTTTCAGACCACCAAAATCATACTAACTACATATCTGGCATGGTATAATAAACACACCAACTAACTAAAGGCGGTCAGGTCCCAAAAAAACTTAATGTATGTTACTTGATATAGAATCTGATTTATAAGACAACTTCTTCATGATTATTACTTCCAAATACATAGCACTTTAATTCAAGGGGAATATAATGAAAATTTTATTACTCCTACAATCTCTTTCATCTTTGACAACCTTCACATTTGATAGCCTTGACACACTTTGATAACAACTGAAAGTAGCCTTTGATAATCCTTTGGCATCAATGACAACCTATGTTCAACATTAAATACATACTCTACAAATGTAATAAATATAAATGAAAATATTGGATGTCAAGCCGATAAGGAAATATCCCCAAAAGAGGGATTGGTGAATACACTATCCATGCACAATATCTTCCCAGAAGATAATAAAGCTAAAAGGATATTAAAAATTAATAGCAATCCTAGACACCAAAAAAATGCACAAGATCTTGTCTTAGATAAAGTTTAAAAGAATTATTTAATAAAATAATAAAAATAATAGTAGGATTAAAAAAAATGTTAATCTTGAAGAGGAATTTGAACCAAAGACTAGTTTGGAAACTCAAGAAAAGAGTGATTTTTAAAAAGGTGATTAAATCGAATAAGGTAGGGGATTAAAACCCTAAGACTTTGAATATAAATGAAAACTCAAAAGTGTTGAATATTGTCCAAAGATATGAGACCAAAAATTCAAAAAATAAAGAATCGAAAGATACAAATGATCTGCTAATTAGTTGTGATTTCAATATGGATCAAAATAAATTAATCAACCCCAATATGCTATCTTTGAATAAATCTAGCCCAAGACAAAAGGATGGTGCCCTAGTATTATAATTAGACAAGAGAGAGCATAGGGATGTTATTTCAAATGAAAAAAAGGAGATTTTTATTAAAGAGGACCTTACAGAACAATGTAAGGTAAGGAATAACATAATTCCTCCATTGCCTAATTCTAATTTTGGAAAAAATGGAATTGCCCAAGTTTTATTCTTAGACAAGATGAATCAAAGTTTTGTTGGACTCAAGCAACACTGAGAGGGGGGGTGAATCAATGTTGAGCAATTTTAACTTTTATTAATCTGTCCTTTCAATTGCTTAAACCATTCAATCAAAATAATGATTCATGAACATGAAAAAATAAGCCACAACACCATAATACAAGGATTTTTATGTGGAAACCCTGTTAGGGGAAAAACCACGGTGGATTTCAATCCACAATTTGAGTACTCAAAATATAGTGTATAACAAAATGGGAATGCACGTGCATTCAACCATACTTCCTAGAGCTCACTACTCAAAATAGGAAGGCTCACTACCTTACAAAAGATTGAACTGAGAAGATAGCATCTACAAATGCCTGGTTACAGTTCTGGTTAAGCTCATGGATCAGATTCTGGACCTTTTGTCTGATTCTGCACTTTGCTCTGCTCTACCTTAATTTTCTTTACAAGAATCCTCTTCTACACAAATGAGAATCACTTAACTGCTCTTCTTATATTCACACACATCTACACATATCGAACACCACACACACCATTACAAAATGAATTTACCAATCTCATATATATATATATATATATATCTGCTACTAAGATTTCAATCACTCCATGTTGGCTTTAATAAAATAGAAAATATCTTCTAATTGTCAGCTCAATCCACTTTTAATATTCAATACATACCCATAAAAGTTGGCTAATACTATGTTGTGGCCCCAAATCAAAATTCTTGAACATAGAAACATTTAAACAATTACTCCTTATACATTTGTGACACGCTACATACATCAAGTCGGCCTTCATGAACAAATAACAAAAAATTCATCATGTCGGATCTCCTAACTTATACACCGATTAATGCGACGTCACAAAACTTAGCAATAAGATAACATAGATGCTTAACAACCTTCCTTGAGATCCACAACTCAAAATGATAATCCGGTGAAGCATATAGATCGACATACTAACCGGATACCCTATTCTTCATTCTCTCTTCTGGTAATACTCTATTCTTTACTATGCCTACCGGTATGAACAAATCTTGATCTACGGATCAGAATGATGACTTAGGTTGCCATCAATGACAACACTAGAAGCCATATTCCAACAAGTTCATCTCGAAAGATGGAGTAGAATTTATGGAAAAACCAAAAGAATCCAATAGGTGTTATAGGGAAATTGATAGTTGAGGAGTACACATAAATGATTACACATCCAATGCACTTGAAAGTTAAAATTTCAAAGTAAAAAAACAAATAAAGGAGAAGGAAACACACTTACTAATAAGGATAAAAAGGAAAAAGAGGAGTAAGCAGG
>VDFB02051234.1:0-22971 GCA_007258455.2 Sequoia sempervirens
ATTGTATAATGGTTTTCAAAATTGCATTAATTTAGATATGCAAAATGATGGTTATATGGTGCTCTTGCACCACTATTTGGTGTAGGGGCACCAAGTTTCGGTGGTTGTCATTAGGCTAATGAAGTCTTGTTTTGGCTTGGATAAGGTCATATAGACAATTTATTGATGTAATAAGTCTATTTTAGTGGTTATTAGTGAGTTAGAAGGTTTTAGTTGCAATTTTTCTAAATTAGTGCAAAGTGTCATTTTTCAAATTTTGAAGTGCAAGAAATGCATAGTGGGGAAGTTGAACGGTCAGGGAAGGCCAAAGGTCACTTGTGGCATTAGTTTTCAATCAATTCTTGATTAAGGGAGTTGAATATATGTATGTGAATCTTGAATGAAGGAGTGTGTGGAGAAGAGTGGAATATTTTGTACAAGCATCAATTGATCAATAAAGCTCTGTTTTCTTTGTAAATTTGAGTTTGTTTTTCTCTTTTTTAATGTTGTAGCAGTCAATTGCATGAGCTCGTACTGAAGGGAATTGAATAAAAGTGTTTTTATTTGGGTAGAGGGATGTGTTAGCCATTTTTTGGTTTTTGTGGCATTGAAATCCATCTTGTTTTGAGCTCTTAGGGTGGATTTTACTATAGGCGGGTTTAGAAGTCTAAATTTCAAGTTTTGAGGTCATCAAGTCATTTAATGGCTCATTCCACCTAATGTATATACTGTATCTCAGTGGAATGAGTCCATTAGGTGGGGAATAGGTTAGAAGATGATTCTTGGAGTAGGGGAGATTGTTTTGGAGTGATGGCATGTAGCCTTGGGTGTGAAAATGTGTGATTTTGAGTGAATTTGAGTGGTTTTAGCGTGTGAATGGATGAAATATTTTGGGGCAGTCATTTGAGCATGTATAGACATCATATGGTATGTTTGGGGTGTTGTATGTGAAATTTAATTGTGGAAAGAGTGATTTTCAATAAGGCTCCTTGGAAAACCTAGGTTTGGTGGCTTGAGAGTGAGGGTTTAGTGGATTGGTAGCTTGGTGAGTGATTGGAGCTATGAAAATTGTGAAATCTTAAGTTTGGTAACCTATTTAATGACTATCCATGGTGTTTGACTTGATTTCAGGTGTTTGGGAAGGTGTCTCTTTGGAAAAGAGGCCTAATTGGCCTAGTTGCCCCTACAGTACAGTGGGATTTTGGAGAATACATTGAAGGACCCATCTCCAGGCCTCCTATGACCTTATGACCACTTCAAACACCTATGTTTAAGCCTATGCATTCTTAATGTTCCTTAATATTATGTTGCCCCCAAACTTCACCCACTTTTAGTCTCTAAAACCTCAATTTTCCATTAAAAAATGTGCTTCTCTCAACTAGGGCTTCATGCCCAAACATACACATGACCTCCCTAGTCCTTGAAAACCTTCAAACACATCAAACCCCACCAGATCTCACTAAAACCAACTGGTTCTAGCCTTCTTCAAAAAAAATTCTTCAATCTGCTACTTCAACCCATGCCTTTTAGGCTTGAATTCATGCATTTTATACTTTATTGCCATTTGAATTGTCATTAATGAAATTATATATTAACTTATATGTTTATCTTATTTTCCTCTTGTAGGAGTAGGTGTCGGAACACTTGAAGGAGTAGGTGTTGAAACACCTCAGGGAGGAGGTGTCAAAACACCTGAAGGAGATAAAGAAAAAGAGATGCCTAAAGAGGTATGTGTTTATTTTATTTTATGTTTGGTAAATATGTTCCTATTACCGATAATTGTATGCTAACTTGTATCAATTTGATATTTTTGTGTTCACCTATATAGATTGACATTTCAAAAGTTGGTATGATTGGTTCTTTGAGAGGGGCATATTCTAGGACTCATGACGGTTTGAAGAGACGTATATATATGAGGTAATCAAGATTTCAATTTTAGAGTTCAATTATCATTCAATGTATATTGATTTTGATGTTAATTATTTGATTTTAAATTATATAATATAAATAATTTCAATTGTGGTTTGAATTTTTCTTATGCAGTTACCTTCAGAGCTAAAGAGTGCTTCAAAGAGGCTCCATTTTGATGATCCACCAGTAGTTTAGGATGAGATAGACATTTTGGCATGTATATTGGGTGGGTACATGAAGATGGGTAGAAATTTTGTGGCCACTTTAAAAAAAAATTGAAAACTCATAATGCAAGCACGTTATAACGCACTCGCGTTATGGCTTGGTGTGTCGAGCTTGAGGCTCGGCCACCACAAGCCCATAACACGAGCATGTTATAACGCGCTCACATTATGACATGTTAAAAGCAAAAAAAAAGAGGTCGAATTCATTTTCATTTTTGATTGTGTTTTTCTTGTTGCCCGCGGCTAAAAACCCTAGAATTTCCCGATCGTGTTCTAAGAGAAGCTTTTTTGCAAAAATCTTCATCAACGGTTGCTAATTCATTGCCAGGATGTCGCCACATTGACGAGGAGGTCAAAAAGGTAAGGATTTTTTTTTTTTTTAATTTGTTAGTTTTAGGTTGCATTTGATATTTATTTTTTGAATTTGTAGGAGATGTTAATCAACCTGGAAACCCTCAAAATCCACAACAAGAACAAAATCCTCAACCACAACAACAACCTCCTCCACCAATCCCTCAATACCCTCCTGCCACTCAACAAAATTTAATGGGTGAAATTGAGAACAATAAAAAACAAATTGAGGACTTAATTGGGAGGTTGCACAATCCAAACGGTTCAACTGCAGAAAGAATGACCTTGGCAACTTCACTACAAGATATGTTAAAAAATGTAGATTCAATTAGTAAACAATTAATTGGTTGGCAGGATAGGAGGCAGGTGGCTAGGGCTTTTTACCAAGATAAATTGTCATATTGACATGAAGCTCTTGAGCTCTTTCACGTGAAGAGGAAAAATGATGATAATTTCAATGTGTTGAATGATCTCCTTTTTTCTCTTTTTGTATTTTTCCATTCATTACATAAAGTGACTTTTATAAAGTCATATTTTAAATATTTCATTTAGTCACTTTATGACTTGATTTAATTAATTACTTAGTATCACCTTTAGAGACTTAGACAATATTTAAGTAATTAAATAAATGATTCCCTAGTTTTGACATTAGCCTTCGAGAATTCAAAGGATAATCGAACACCTTGAGTGGCTACTGAGAAGGGGACATTACAAAAACCATATGGTTCCAAAAATATAATTCATTTAAGAAATAAAATAAGTTTTATTCTCACATGGCACCTAGCATAGGTTATCCTTCTAAGTTATAAAGCCACCTTGTATAAAAATCAACAATTCACATCGTCAAATGGACAAATATGAAGCTCATGTTACATAACAAATAATTTTATAATGTATAATAAAGACCAAAGATATACAAGTACAAAGTGATGACCACCAATAAATACGTATATCTTAGATATATGTAAAGATGTGTATACAAACAACAAGGGATTAAAAGGTAATAGAAGTGTGCAATACTCTTCCTATGAGAAAAGATATGTGAAAATTAAACTAGTCCTATAGTTACAAGAAAATAAATTAAAAAGAAACATGACATAAAATAGTCAAATGTGTCCCCCATTCAGGAGTCGGTGGAGTTAAATCCACTAAAATCCTGAGATCCCTTGTCATGTGATCCCCTCCAAAAGACAAATGAATTAAACTAAATTTTAATGATACCTCTCAAGAGAACCTGGGTGTCTCTCAGCATAAGATGCCTCTTGAGAGACCATAATGGGATGGTAATCAATATTCTAAGTATACCACTCCCCTAGAATGAATAATGAAGCCAAAGTACAGGTGCTTCGGCACGGGTTGAAAGAGAGCATAAGGGTCAGAATGAAGAAACCACACATTGAAGATGACTGATTGTTGATGATAAATGCCATTTGTAATCAAAGCATGGTAAATTGGAAGCTTAACAAATGGGTGGAAAAGTGTGTTAGGTTTCTAAGCACGTTCAAAGTCTTTGTGACCACCCACACATACCGGGAAGGAAACATGAAGGTTGACGTGCTGGCCAATACGATAGCTGATGAGGCATTGAATGTTTAAGGAAAGGATGCTAAACATATCTTGTGGACGAAAAATTGCATCGTTCCCCTCGGCTCCAAGTGAAGATTGAGTGTCACCATTGAAACTTATGAACTATAGGATTGATGGGACGAGAGCCGCCCGACTTGCGGTTTTAGCAACTGTCAAATGGCGAATCTATACAACATGGCTAGCATGATAATTTTGGGACATGATTGATCAGTGAATTTTGTGGGAAGCTCGGGCGAAGGAAGAGAACATTAAATCACTACATGAGAAAGATTTTGGCTCGCCCTATTTCAATTGGCCCGACCACAATGCAAGGTATAAGATTGATAAGGTGGTTGAGCTCTAGGTTTTTTGAGATGGATACCTTGGTGCACCTCACTTGCTCTAGAAGTAAAATGGCCTTTCTTGGGCCCATAGCTAATCAGAGGTTCAAGAGAATTTTAAGAGGGCACAACAATTTCATTGTGTCAGGCGGTATTAAAGTGGTTGTTGGGTGTGGATTTTTGTTGTAGATGAGGGTCATCATTGCGTGAGCACTGATATATCCTCTCATTTTGTGGCCTTGCTAATAGATCTAGGGGAGCCATTAGAGATGGTGGGAGATTTAATGATGACCCTCTTCAAGAAAATCTTCTTAGGGATTTTGGAGGATGTCCTAATTGTGGTCAGGCATGGAGTTGGTTTCCCATGGTCTGGGGACATCCAAAGGGTGCTAGCTACGGAAAAGTGGTGGAATGGCTCCATTTCCTCTCCAACTCTTGCATGATGATATTGATGTAGCATCATGCCAAGGCAAGGAATGCTTGTGAACTTATTAAATGCATCACCAACCCCAAGCATGTTTATGAACTAGGGTAGCTCAATGAGTTTGCTCAGAGGACTACTCGAGAGGGTGTTAGCTAGCCCAAACAATGTAATGGCATTTTGCTATTTCTTGATCTGTAATTTTTTTTTGCTACATAGATACTAGTATACCCTATCTTTTGAATTTTCACTTGATGTTTTGGAAAGCCCAAAAACCTCAACCATATAATGAAAACTATGTGTATCTTCTTTTTGGTTAAATATAATCGCACATCCCTATTTGTACTTACTAAATAAAAAATATAGTGAAATGTGTGAAAAAATATTTTGGGAGAAAAAACCTACACTCAAAATCAACTCAATGCATTAACTAATAATCAATAGTTACAATACACTTGTAGAGTACTTTTGAGAAATAAGGTGAAAATAATACAATAAAATATCTTACAAGTGTATGAGAATATAATTTATTTAATTTTTTATCTAAGGATTATAATTTGATGATTATGTAATTACATCAAATTGGCAATAAGAATAAAATCAACAAATGATATGAACACATGATTTATCTAGATAAACCCTTTTGAAAAAAAAAAATCCACATGAGAAAGAGGATATGTAAATTAATCTTGAACAAAGAGATACATTCAACACATTTATAATCTCTTCACTTTGATAGCACTCTAATAACACCTATGTACCTGTAAATAACCACAATCTCATACCCTCAATATATAAGCATGGAGAGGGGATAAAACCATAAATATTTTACCAAAACAATAAAATTATTGTATCATGCAAAAACCTGACACCCAAATTGGAGATCATCTTTCAAGAATAATAAAATAATAAAACAATAAATAAATTCACATGGGTGCACTCAATGAACCTCCAAATATAAATTATAGTTGTAAAGGCATCTTTGACTTAATAACTTATAATGAATTACATTCCCAAGTTTAGGGGTCGATTTTGGATTCCACTAACTTGTGTGGGATCCATCCATCATATAAGGATTCTCCACTTCTCCTTAGTGCCTAGCAAAAGGATTTTTCCTTTAATATTCCCAAATTAAATCATAACTACAATTATTTTGCTCCACCTTCTTCATGAATTCATATGATAGCTAATTTCAAGATTCCCATGGAATCTTAATTATAAATTATTTTTCAATTACACTCTAGGAATGCAAGGACAATTTCCAAGACTATTGGAGATACACATAATATACATAGGGTAGCAAGGTAAATGGTACCTGAAGCTTAACATTCTTCCAATTGAAATTATAAATTATAAATATATCCATAGGAAACACAAATGTACAATTAATTAAAAGAATCAAGATCCATGGCATTCTTGCACCAAGAGAACTTATCCATTGTCACTAGCTTCGTAAGTGAATTTTCAACATTATCCAAAGTTTCAACCTTCTCTAACATGAGACCTTATAATTCTCAACCATTTCTCACACAAAGTGATACTTGACATCAATTTTTTAGTAAAAGCATGATATATGGGATTCTTGGGCAAACAAATATCTCTTTGACTATCACATCCAATTCTAACAATATTGCAATAAAAACTAGTGCATATACAAAGTATTTTTAACCAAATTACTTCCTTAGAGGTATGTGTATCAACCATATATTCTACTTCAATGGTGGACAAAGTAATAATGGGACTTCTTTTATTCATACAAGTCACTACATTGCTAAATAGAGAAGTTATATAGTCGCTAGTGGACTTCCAACTATCCAAACCATAGGTATCCAATATACATAAAAAAATCTCTATACATACAATTGATTTTCTAAATCATCAATAGCATGATAACACAAATAGTAATAAAAAAATTCACACAAATATCTAAATAAATTCTTAATGAAATTATAATGCTCTCTAACAAGGTTAGAAATCAACCTTCTAAAAACCCCCATTGCTTGGGAAATATCTAGTCTAGTGCAAACCATTGTGTGCATCAAACTATTAACATGACTAGCATAAGACACATTAGAAATATCATCAAAACCATAATCAAATTTAGGAAACATGCCTAAATTAAACTTATTATTAATAGGAAATGGAATACTTGCTAATTTGTAATTGTAGCATCATAAATTATCAACCCTAGAACAATTTCACACTACATGGACACCCTATTTTTCCTATAGACTTAATTATATTAGTAATTTATTCATTTCAGGCCCAAATTAATAAAATATATTATATTCCTTGACATCCCAACAAATTTGGGAAAAAATCACCTAGTCAAGGGCGAGGGCACCCTTGACCTAAAGGTGACCTATTTTAAATATTATTATTTTGGTGTTGATCCTGGAAGATTTAAAAATGATCTCAATTCAACCTATAATCAAAAGTATCAATTGGTATGCATATATAAACAAGTTTTCTTCTCATTTGAACATTAGATATTTTCAACATGAGAAATTATGATCAATCATGGACTTTTATATTCTTTTTTTGAAGATGTATATGAGTTATCCTTTACATGCTAGCTACAACCATCTATTGTGGTTTTTGAACTAATCTATTGCAGGTCTTAAAGCAATTCAAGCATCCATCAAACAACCTATTGTGGCAACTTATGGTGTGGACAGATCACTTCGAAAAATATTTCATACCTAAGGTAACATTATCCATTAAATTCATTTGTCACTACAATCAATTATTGTTATTTGGCCTTTTCCTGACCTGGAATAAGCATTCTTGATCATCATCATTTTTTGTTCATGGAGGGAGAAACACCAAGATAGGGTTGGACTTAGGAAATCCCCTATACAACACAATATTTTCCCCTCTTTTCATGTGTGCAGGTCAGATATACAAGTTTCATCAGCAACTCATCATAGGAAATATAGAGAAAACTATAATACATCAATTGAGTATTAAAGATCCTAAAAAGCATCCTTTCTGGTCTCTAGGGCACCCATGCCCCTAAGGTTCTCAAATTCATGCTCAACATCCAAGTTCCTTTATGTCTTCATTTCCTAGATCTGTGTTTGTTCCATTAGTTTTTTTTTGTCTATGTGATAAATTATATTTTCAGATCTAGAGTTTATGTCAAATAGGCTTATTAATTTACGTATCAAATTTCTCTTCTTTGCAACTCAAAAGAACCCAAACATTAGGAGATTAGCTCTCCCTTAAGGCAGCTAGCCAATCATCAAAACCTAATTGGCTTGTGTTCTAATGTAGGGAAAGAAAAGAGTTGATCCTAGTTAATCTACTTGTTAGATCTAGGATCCCTTTTTTTATTCGACAATAATTATGCATACTAAATCAACATAAAATAATTTATTGAACCTAATTCCCTCATATAAAATGTATGGGAAATATAACTTGTGAGCTCCCTAATCATCAATTTATTGATGTCAATAAGAAACATATCATCCACATACAATACAATGATTAAAATTTAAGCATTAGCAATCATAACATAAACAAAATATGTAGACACCTAAAATCTGATCTTACCCAACCACGCCTAATTTTAGTCCATCCTTAGCCATTAATTAAATAAATATTTTATTATTTATTTAATTATTCTTGTCTTTAACATAATCCTTTAATTAAATAAATATTTATCATTTATTTAATTAATCTCCCTGCCGCATCTTTGGGGGATGGCATTTATGCGTGCTGCAAAAGCTAGGGCGATCGTGTCTCCTAGCTGTCTCTGTGTGTTGCTCACTGCTTGTGGGGGTTTTTTGAAGCTATCGGGGCTGTGGTGGTGGGGTTTTTTTCTTTTCTGGAGGCCTTCTTGCTACTGTTTGGGTGGCTTGTGGGTGGAAGGGTTTTGATCCTGCCCTTGGGGTCTTTTCTTTTTTCCATTTCTTGCTAAAGTGTCCTGGGGGTTTGCATGCCTGCTGGGGATCTTGTTTTTTGCTATGCCGGGTGGGGAAACATCTGGGGTTAGCCCCAAATTGGATTTCCGTTCAGCATTTGGTTCGAAGCCTTCGGCGCATGGAGTGAATGTTTTTGATAATACGCTTGTTTTCTTCAGAGATGGAGATGAATGATCTAGGATCGGTTAATGGTTCCCGAATTACGAAGATTAATGGGTGTTTGGAAAGATGCAAAGAGCGACCGAAGCTGATTATCCCGATGGAAATGCTTGCAGATGATATTGAATACTATTCAAGGCACTCTTTTTATTGCAAGTTCATGGGTTTGAGAGTCTCGCTGCATTTTTTGGAATCCTGGGCTCAACGGACTTGGATGCCGGAGGGGGAGATGGAGATTAGGCTCCTTGCGAACAACTTTTTTATGGTCTCTTTTGATTGCATGGCAGATCGGAATAAGGTCTTCGAGGGTGGCCCCTATTTTTATAACCAGGTGGGTTTGTTTTATCAAGCCATGGCATGCTGGCTTCAACCCGACTGAGGCAATACCTAGTCGGATTCCAGTTTGGGTTCGGTTGCCGTGGTTTCCAGTTGAGTGTTGGCGGGATGACGTGTTGCATTTGGTGGCTTCAATGCTCGTAAACCTATTGGGTCTTCACAACAGACGCAGTATAAAAAGGTAATGACTTTTGCTCGTATCTGTGTAGAAATTGATTTAAGCAAGCCACTGCCAGATTCTGTTGAAGTGAGTGTTGGATCATATACTTGGGTTCAACAGCTAGATTACGAAACCCTACCTTTTCGATGTCGTCTTTGTCATGAATATGGTCACTTGCAGCGTAGGTGCCCTAGGGCTAAGCCTGTGGTGCCCCAACCTTCTCAGCCTTCTCATAATCCTCCTAGGACTAATAATGGTAAGGAGCCTATTCTGGGTGATGGTAATGGAGATGATGGTTATGTCCCTGTTAAGGCTCGCAATAGGAATCGGGGCCAGAAGCGGACCTTGAGGGAGAGGCAGGATGATGAAACTTTTAATAGGTTTGAGGTGCTGGATGATCTCAGCCAGGAGGAAGTGAATCCGGGGTTGCTGAACTTGGATCAGGGAACTTTGGGTACAGGACAGGATGGGCCACCATTGGAGGCCATGCAGGATGTGCAGGAGATTGGGGTTGGGCAGATGGATACAGATCAACAATTGATTGTCCAGACTGAACAAGAATCTTCTATTGGAGCTTCGAAGAGTGGTGGAGGTGGCTCCCCATTGCCCCTGAAAGGTGGCAAGGATGTGGGGAAGAGCTCTTTGGCCTCCTCTCGTTTAGGTATTCAGCAAAATGAACTGAAGAAAGGGGTTGGTGACAGGACTTCCAAGCTGGGAAGGAAAAAGGATATGGAGAAGATTAAATTAACTGGGGAAACTTTGGTGGAGTCAGGGTCAGTCAAGACTCTTGATTCACATTTTTCATGCCCCCAGAAATGATTGTTCTCTCATGGAATGTAAGGGGCTTGAACAGTGGCCCTCGACAAAAAGTTGTTCGTGATTTGGTTAGGAATCATTCTCCGGATGTTCTTTTTCTTCAGGAGACTAAATTATCTGTAGATAATATGTTGGCCATGGCTCCTAAGCTGTGGAAATATGGTGAATGCCAGTGTGTGGGGGCTCTTGGTGCTTCTGGAGGGGTGGCTTGCTTTTGGAACCCTCGGAAGATTTTCCCCCTATGGTGGATGTCCTCTAGATCCTCTATATCCCTTGTCGCCTCTTGGTATGAGACTGGTGAGTGTATTCTCCTCTCTAATGTGTATGCTCCTGTTGAGTTTCTGGGTAAACAACTTCTATGGTCCCATCTTCGTTTTGTTCGTAGCTTAGCTCCTTACCATCCGTGGGTTATGGCTGGCGATTTTAATGCTATTGTGGAATTGTCTGAGAAAAGAGGTGGAATTCCTAGGTTGGAGCCTTCTGCTCTGTTATTCAGAGATAGCATTTCTGAATTAAATCTTATTGATGTTCTACCTAGTAATGGTCGCTTCACTTGGAATAATAGGAGAATTGGTGAGAGTTGTGTTGCTGAGAGGCTAGATCATTTCTTGGTTTCTTGTTATTGGGTTGGAAACTTATGGTCCACTCGATCTGAAATTCTTGATTGGAGAGGTTCTGATCATTGGCCTATTAAGCTTAGTATTATCTCTGCACGGGGGCCTCGGTCTCCCTCATTCAAGTTCCAGCTTATGTGGTTACGGGATCCCACTCTTCATGATTATGTGGCTGAGTGGTGGCGGATTGGTAGACCAACTTTTGGTACGGCAATGTACACATTCTCCAAGCTTCTTCAGTTTGTCAAATATCAGCTTAAAAGGTGGAATCGGCGATGTTTTGGTAATATCTTTCATGCTAAGGTTGCCGCACAGGAGGAGTTGAATAATATTACGCGGTTGATTCGTGAGAATGGGGCCTCTGAGGATCTTCTAAGGGAGGAGGCTAAGACTTTGAAAGTGGTTGAGGAATTTGAATTGCGGGAAGAAATCTATTGGAAGCAAAAGGCCCGGGTTGAATGGTTACAGGAAGGTGATAAAAACACCGCCTTCTTCTTCAATTCTGTGAAGGATAGGAGGCATGGTAATTCCATTCCTTTTCTGGTGAATGATAGGGGTGAACGTCTTGCCTCGTTTCAAGAAATCTCTGCTGAGGCATCTCAGTATTTTGCTACTTTATTTAGGGAGGATTCACAAGGGGGCTCTGTTGAGGAAGCACAGGTTCTTTCTTGTATTCCTCAGTTGGTCTCCAGGGAGGCGAATGAGTATTTGATGAAAGATATCTCTCTTGATGGGCTGGAGGGGATTGTGTTTCAGATGAAGAAGGGTAAAGCTCCTGGTCCCGATGGTTTCCCGATTGAATTTTTTCAGGAATTCTGGGATATCATAAAGTTGGATCTTCTGGCTGTTGTCCTTGAGTCCCAAAGGAATAAACAGATGCTTCGTGCTCTGAACTCCACCTTCCTTGCTCTCATACCCAAGTGTGAAGGGGCTGATAGGTTATCTCAGTTCCGGCCTATCTCTCTTTGCAATGTGGCTTATAAAATCATCTCAAAGTTATTGGCTGAGAGACTGAAGAAGTGGCTTAAAGTGTTGATTTCAGAGGAACAGAGTGGATTTGTGGCAGGTCGGCAGATTCTTGATGGGGTTGTCATTGCTACGGAGACCATCCACTCCATGGACAACTCCCATGAGAAGGCTATGTTCATTAAGCTGGATATGGCTAAGGCTTATGACAGGGTTAGATGGTCTTTTTTGCAGAAGATCCTTGTTGCTTTTGGTTTTGGTGAGGAGTGGATCCAATGGGTCATGAGCTGTGTCACATCTGTTTCCTTCTCAGTTTTGATAAATGGAGATCATTCTGAACTTTTTGGTGCCTCTAGGGGTTTGCGCCAAGGGGATCCTCTTTCTCCGTATCTTTTTCTGCTTCTTGTGGAAGGCCTTGGTCGTTTGTTGAAAAGAAGGGTGGAGCTTGGCATCATTCAAGGTTGGCGATGGGGTGGAGACTTGCCTCCGCAATCTCATTTGCAGTTTGTTGATGATACTGCCCTGATGGGGATGGCTACTGTTAGGGAAGCTACTAACTTGAGGCAGGTGTTGGACATATATCTTGTTGATTCAGGATAATTGATTAATGAGGAGAAGTCTTCCATATTCTTCTTCAACACGCCGAGCCCCATACAGAGAAGAATTGCTAATATCTTAAGGTTTCAGATAGGGGTTCTCCCTTTGACTTATCTGGGTTTCCCAATTTCTGTTCGCCATCTTCCCAAGGGTTCTTGGCAGAATATTATTGATAAGCTCCGTGCAAAAGTTAATCATTGGACCCACAGATGGTTGTCTTTTGCGGGGCGGGTTCAGCTTCTCAAGTCGGTGGTGCAGGCTCTCCCTACCTACAGATGTATGCTTCAGGTGGCTCCGATGGGTTTTCTGAGGGAGTTGGATTCTCTTGAAAGGCAGTTCTTATGGGCGGGAGTTTGGCTTCTTCCAAGTGGAGCCTGGTTAGGTGGGATGTTGTGTGCAGCCCAAAGCAATTTGGTGGTCTTGGTCTTTGACAGTCTACGTTATCTGGAGTGGCTGTGGCTGCTAAGCTATTTTGGAGATGGTGTGTGGAACAGGATCAGCCGTGGGCCAGGATATTATCTCATAAGTATTTCCCGGGGATTCCACGACAGGATCTTCCTCGTTACCCTCTTGAGGGGAAAGGTTCAGTGATTTGGAATACTCTTCAGAAGGGTGCAAAGCTTATTAAGGAAGGTTTATTTTGGATCTGTAGACGAGGAACTGAGGCTCTCTTCTGGTCGGATTCTTGGGATGGATTCCCTCCACTTACTTCTCAGTTCCCCAATCTACTTCCTTTGTGCCAAAGATTTCTCGAGGCTGGCTGGGCTAGGGTGAGTGACTTCAAGTCTGTTGCTTCTTTTGGTCAGTTGGAGGTAGCTCATTGGAAGGATCCCGCAGAGTGGCCAGATTTGGGACTTGCGGAAGAAAGTGCTGAGGTTCACAAGATTCTTCATAGTAGGAGTTGTAGTTCTCTTCTGGAAGAAGATATTCTTGCTTGGACCCATAATCCTAAGGGGGTTTACTCTGTTGCTTCTGGTTATCAGGTGTTATTGGCTCAGAAGCTAACTGGGGCGGAGGTTCATTGGTGGAAAAGGGTGTGGAATAAACTCTCGTGGCCTAAATGCAACTGCTTTGTTTGGACTTTGGCTTGGAATAGGTGCTTGACCTGGGATAACATTCGTAAACGAGGATTTCAAGGACCTTCAATTTGTGTTTTGTGTGGGGGAGCGGAAGAGGATTCTTCACATTTGTTCTTTCGGTGCCCCTTTGTTGTGCAACTTTGGCATTGGTGGTGGGAGGTGTGGAAGCTTCCCTGTATTCATGCGTGCTCTTTGGTTGAATTCTGGGATAGTATGGGAAGACCTCCTTCTATGGCTTCCTTTTTACAGGAAGTTTGGTTCGTGGGCCCTACCTTTCTGCTTTGGCAGATTTGGTTGGAGCGGAACCGCAGATTTTTTCGTGATCAAAAGTTGGTGGGTCGGCAAGTTTGGATGCGTATGCTTGGAATGGTGCAGGAGTCTGTTTTAGCTAAATGTGATGTGGTTTTCCCCTTGGAGAGAGGTGATGCTGAGTTGGTGGCCAGACTAGGTCTTCAGGAAATTCATTCATCTTTTGTCAGTTCTAGGAACTGTAGGCATGGGAAAAAGAGGGTCCAACGGGTTGGAAGGTGGTTACCTCCTCCCAATGGATTTTTAAAGATCAATACTGATGGTTCTTCTAGGGGAAATCCTGGGCCTGCTGGAATTGGTGGGGTTGGCAGGGACTCAGCTGGTTCGGTGATTTTTCTATTCTCTATACATGAGGGGGTGACGACTGTTAACTTCATGGAGGGTCTAGCAATTCTTCATGCTATGGAGAGGGCCCTTGCTTTGGGATGGAGCAAGGTTATATGTGAAGCTGATTCACAGATTTTGATTAATCTCTTGAATGAGCGAAAGATATCTGATATAAATTGGCAGTTGGCTTTGGTGGTTCAACGGATTCTTCAAGTTAGTTCTCGGATGGAGGAGGCATCCTTTGTTCACATCCCAAGGAAGTGGAATCGTGCTGCTGACTGCTTGGCCAAATGGGCCTCTGAGCAAGATAGTGGTTGGAAGGTTGAGGATTGGGATCAAGTTAACCCTGAGCTGCATCTGGATTTAGACCGGTTCTTGGAAGAGGATAGGAGGATACATGGGGATAGTTGATTTTGTTTTATGTTGTGGGGTTTTTGCCTTGTTTTCTGGGACTGGGTCCTGTGGTTATTATTGTAATGCTCTTTTCTGATTTCTAATAAAGTTTTTACCCTTTATTTTCAAAAAAAAAAAAAAAATTAATCTCCCTTCACATGATCTCATTAATTAAATAAATACTTTATTTAATTAATTAATATCCCTTTATCCTCTATCCTTGTCTATCTAATCCTAGCTTTTCATCTTATTCACATGATCATAATCTAAATTTGTCCTTATGTGACAAATTTCATCTTCACATGTCTAACTAACTTCTCTAGATTCATTGAACATGATGACTCTTCCCAAAAAGTCAAACCATCTTTCATCTTATGCACTCATCTCATTTAAGTTCCTCTTAATCCTGGGCCATCGCTATAAGGTTTTTATCCTTATCTCAATCCTATACCCAGATCCTATCTATCATTTGACACTTGTCATATGATTTCATCCTTATCCAAACCCTAATCCTCCCTCAATATTATCAATCCATCATCAATCATTTTTATCCATTGATTTTCCCTCTTCAAGACTCTATATCTAGAGGCTCTCATCCTTCATTTTCATCTCTTGAGATATCAAAACTACATGTCATTTTGATCATTTATCTATCAAGCTTATCACTATCGTTATCAAATCATATCAATGTTATTGTAAACACTTAAATTTGTCCTCACAATCGTAACGATATTCGTCTATTGATTAAATAGATATTACTATTTACTTAATCAATTCATTCAATACTTTCTTCTATTCATGCATTTCATCAAATCATTGAACCATCTCATGCTCATTCAATATTCGTTGCATTAACGTTCATGTCCATTTGCGCTATCATTCATACCCGTTTGCATAATAAATCATAAATCATTTATAATCCTTTTGCATAATAAGTCACAAACATCATTTCCATATTAAATCAATTATCATTATCATCCATAATTGTTTCATATTCATCTCCATTAATAAATCAATTATCATAGTCATTTATTATTATTTCATAATAAACTAATTATCATAACTTGCATATTAATCATATCATTTGCATAAATCGTTCATGAAATATTGCATTTTAGTAAAGCATCTTTAAAACATTTTATTCATATTTAATCATTTAGGTTCATTTTAATCTAATATCCCTTTATCACTTTCACTCTCATGCATAACATTTAACCCATCAATGTGGGATAATGGCATTTACTTCTCTCACATCTTTTATCCCACATTTCATCTTCAACCCCTCTCCATCCTCAAAGAACTCCTATTTAAAGTGGGATTTCCCTCTCATTTTCTCTCTCATAAATTTTGCTCACAAATTTACATATTCATATCATCTTTGCATCTTGATTGCATTTCTCATTCACCATAGCCTCTTTATTGCATTTTGTGCTCATAAAATCTAAGAGCAAATGCATAAACAAAGATCTTGGTGATAGGAAGACAATGGAGATTGATTTCTTTTAAAAGCATTATTTGTTTTTTGTAGTTTAGATTTACATTTCTGGTTTTGCTTTTAATTGGAATAGCTCTATTGATGTGGGCTGAAATGGTGGTTCTTACTCTATAGAATTGTTCCATCATCATCCCACTTTATATCATTATCCATTTTCTTTTACCTATACCTTAACTTCTTTGAAATGATGTTACTCAACACAAATCTCATCATCTCGAACATCATCTCAAAGAGAGGCAAAATGTAGACATCAAAAAATTGTCCTCTTACAATCCTTGTCACAACATTGCATCATTTAGACACCTTGTATCATGTTTGCCCTAGGTACCCCTGTAATCATCTAATTAGTTAAATAAACCTTATTTATTTGACTAATTTCATTTATTCCTTTCCTATGCATAATTCATCAATTCCTCTAATGTTAATTATATTATTTAATTAATTAAATCATTTTCATCCATTCCTCTAATGTTAATTAAATAATTTATATTATTTAATTAATTAAATCATTTCCATCCATTCCTCTAATGTTAATTAAATAATTTATATTATTTAATTAATTAAATCATTTCTATCAATTCTTCTAATGTTAATTAAATAATTTATATTATTTAATTGATGAAATCATAAATCCAACGTTAATTAAATAAATCCAAAATTTATTTAATTAATAAAATCCTAAAAAGATTTCGCTTTCTTTCCAAAACTGAACTCGTGTGCATATAATTAATTTATTTAATTAGATAATTCATCAATTATCCTTCTCATCTTTTTCAGGATTTATTTCCTTTAAAAGAGAATCAAAATCTTTCTATCTTTTTGAAATCTTATCTCATCTCGTCATATTTCCTCTTTTGTCAAAAATCAAATCCTTATTGAATCTTGTCAAATCTCATCTCTGTCCAAATCGAAAATCTATAAATCAAACCTTTCACAAGCCATTTGGATCGAATCTTCATCGAGCATCCTGACTCTGTCAAAATAATTCTTCAATCCATCTCTATCATTCTTCATCGTCAAGTCATTATGTTGTAGGAATGAGCATCCAACATTCCTCTATTATCAACCTTTGAAATCTTGCATCCTTGTGCAGGTGGAGAAGAGCAATGGAGATAAATTGAGTTGGTGCGGAGATCAGTTTGCATTTGTGCTTCGTATTGTGATATCCTTGTTATTTTGTACTCTATTGTGCTTGATAGGGTTTAGTCATTTTATTGTTTTCAACACTAAAATTTGTTGATTTATCCCTATCTACATTTTGGCGCCCACCATGAATTTGAATCTTAAACATGCAAGAGATTTAATTTGACCTTTGTATGTTAAATCACACCTGATGTTGGAAAATCTAACGCTTTTTAACATGCATACCCTACCATCTTTGCATGCATGATTATATCCCCTATTTTGTTAACATGACAAATATGATGAATACTTTACTTTTCGTGCAAACAAGCGCATCTGTAGCAATGGTTTAGAAACAACTATTTGGAAAACGTTCTGGAATTCGACTTTACACATTCACTTGAGGATTTCTAAAGTTCTTGCAGTTTCTCGTAGGTTTTTATGCGTCCTTTTATGCTTTTGTCAGCACTGAAATCTGCATGCCTCTGACGAATATGAAATCTGTCAGCATTTTATGTCTCTGATTCAACGTTTTATTGCCTCTATCAGTGTTGAAATCTGCATACCTCTGATGAATATGAAATCTGCCAGCATTTTATGTCTCTGATTCAACGTTTTATTGCCTCTGTCAGCGTTGAAATCTCATGCGTATGATGAATATGAAATTGTGCCTCTCATTTTCTTTTAAAGTTCTTTCTTTGCGCACATGGAAGGCTTTCACAATCGCTTTTCTTATCTTCCATGAAAAGATTTGATAGTTTCATTCTAATAGTAATCTGAGCTTTTTATTATTTCTCATAGTATCTTTTAAGTTTTAGGATTTTATAACCAAAAAAAAATAGATCTTTTCTTTATACGTGCCCCCTTACTAATTAATCTTTATTTTAAGTTAAGGTAAGTTAGTTTTCATAGAGCAAAGTTTATTTGGTAAATTTTGATAGAATGTAATCTAGTTAGTTTCTAATTTTTAAAAATTAGATTTTTAGCTTTTAAGTTTTTAAATTAGATTTTTAATTTCTAGTTTCTAATTTTTAAAATTGGATTTTTTTAGTTTTAGTTTTTAAATTAGACTATTTAGTTTATAATTTTAGTAATTAAATTAGATTTTAAATTTCTAATTTAGATTAGATTTTAATTTCTAATTTAGTTTACATTCTAATTTTTAATTTAGTTAGATTTCTAATTTCTAAGTTAATTTAGATCTTTTAACTTTTTAATTTAGTTTAGACTTCTAATTTTTAATTTAGTTAGATTTTTAATAGATTACATGTTTTTGACCTAATCTCATTTTTGGCTTGCAAGTTTGTGTTTCCTCTTGTCTTGGTGACTTTCAGGGAGATCTAAGGAGTTGGAACAACATTGGCATCAGTCACACACACGTCAAATTGGAAAGCGAATAATCAAGTGCATACATTCTAATCTTTCGTTTCTCATTAATCATTGCTTGTCAACACATTTCAATTTGGGGCATAAAATCAAATCTTGTTTGATCACATATTTGAAGTTGGCTTAAAATGAATCTTGTCTTCAATCACACATCTTGATTTGGGGTTAAAAAGAACAAGTGTTTGAACTATTTTACACACATGTCAATTTTCTAAGGGTCAATTAATAATTGTGAGTGTGAATCAAGTGTGTGTGTGATCACAAACACCTCACTTGGTTTGCTTTTTTCAAACCCTTCATAGGAGGCCTACTAGGGGATTTCATCACCCCTGGGGATGACCTCAATCGAAGTGTGAATCGAAAGACACGCTTGTTTGGGAGTTAAAATCTTGTCACTCTTGGCTAAGCCCCAAAGAACTTTATACCTTTGGGAAGTGAAGGTGAAGGGTGGGTTACCCCTTTCTCCCAGCTATGTGGTAGGATTTTTCTTTCAAATCATTCCTTAGTCAACCTTGTGCAGATTAGCTTGAGACCTAATTGGCCATACCCCACTTGACTAGTCATAGGGCTTGTTGATGTGTCTTTCATGTGTGCTTGTTTAATAATCATCATTACATTCTTCAAATTTCAAAATTCAAACTTGCTTGTGTCTTGCGTGAGTGATTTATGTATGTACATGTGTGATCGTTCATTTAAATATTGCCAAATCAAGCTAAACACCAAACACATAAAGATAAGTCACTCTACACACTCTTCCAACACATTCATATCCAATCACTTTCATCCTAATCAATCCAAGTCATCCAATCAAATCATTCCACATCATCACCATCACCACTTGTCAAAATGGTCATAATCATAAACAAACCCAATCCTAATCATAAGCCAAAAGTCATAATCCAAGGGGGCTATCCCTCTAGTCCAAATCATGAGACAAAACCTAAGCCCAAGATCATAATTCAAGGAGTCTCTTTCTCTAGTTCAAATCATGAAACAAAACCAAAACCTCACATCATACTTCGAGGGGCTTCTCCTACCACCTCTAATAATGACATGAACGATGTTACATACTTTGAGGAACAAATTGATGTGCAAGAGATTACACACATGTGTGACACCATGCCCACATTCGAACACAAAGCCCTAGCATCCCAACTTCAAAACCTCCTTCAAACACTTCACCAAATACCCAAACCCCTAGACCATCAAACCATACAAAGAATTCACACCATCTTTCAAGATTTTCAACAAATTAAATCACCTCAAATCCAACACCTCCTATCTCAAGCCAATCATTTCATTGCCACTTGTCAAATTCAACAACCACAACATCATCCCCTATCCATTCATTATCAACCAATGCCACCTCAACCTAATGTGTCATCTGCTTCCACCTCATACCAATTTAATCCATCCACTTCTTCGTATGTCAATGCCACGTCAACCTATCAAGCCACATCACAACAAACACATGTGACTTTAAGTTCTACCTTGCAACATGGTCAAAATTCTTCATGTTCTAATGCAACCATTGACAAGGGGAATACCAATCTAGTGCATGCACCCTATAACTTTATCATACCATCATCCAATCAAAATCAAAACCCTAAGCCAACACCTTCCACCCCTACACCTCCAAAGGATGTGACCCAAGGGCTACGAGCAAGGAATCAACTGTCACCATGTCATTCAACACGTATACTTGAACATACAAAAGAATCCTCAAACATCATGCCAATTCCTTCAAGCCAACCATATCATCCACAACCCCTTGAGCCAATTCAAAAGTCTCCCTTCATAAGTCCAAGTCACCCTCTATCATGCTCCTATGTTGTTGACCATCAAGAACATGACAAGTCTCTCCATGAGAAATCCCCTTCCACCTCCATTCAGATAAGTCATGAGGTATGTCAAGAGCACAATCCTAAACATGAGAAAAAATTACCCCCTCATTCACATAAAGATCAACACCCTCCTAATGATTCCATACATAACATACCTAATTCTATTCATGATCAATCTTTCATCTCTGATCAAGACCCCTTTTATGATCAAGAAGACCATGATGATCCCCTTAGCCAACTTTATGCATTCCATGGTCAAGAGCCTATCACTTCACATATCCATGAGCAAGAAACCTCCATTGCTCCTATCCACCCCCTACCTAGCCCTATCCATGATCCATCAACATCCACTTCCCTTGATGAGACATATGCCTCCCAAGCACACATAGAAGATCAAACAACAACTGATCAAGTGAACACAATGCTAACAAGATCCCAATGATCTCCATCACCCAGCCGAATCTAATTCTACTGAAAGTCCCATCATATCCTATTATTGGTCTTTTCCCACCCCTCATTCATGAATGTTCCTCCTTAGAACAACAAAAACCATTATCTTCCCTTGCGTCATTTTCTCCATCCAATAAGGAACTCGTGTCTAGTGTTTCACCTACACCTAGTCCCATTGTCCATTGCACACTCAAAAACATGAACCACCAAGGTAAATTTTGAGACCTTCATGAACAAGATATTTTGGAGCACATCCACGTCAAAGTCCCTCCACGTTCATATGGCCTTGGACCTACACCCCAAGGACAACAACCTAAAGATGTTGGTACTTCCTCCATCCATCCTAAGTCCACCTCCTTCCATCATAAATCCTATCATATCCCTAAAACATATGTTGCCATTCCACCTCCATCATCCTACAAATTTCAAAAGCATGTGACCATACACCTTCCACCATCAACTTTGCCACCATTGCTTCCAACTCCTAATATCCCTCCATCAACTTTGCCATCATTACTTCCAACTCCTAATATCCCTCCATCAACTTTTATACCATTACTTCCAACTCCTAATATCCCTACCATCCAATCCTTCTATCCATTTATCCATAAATACCCTAAACATCTTAATCATGACCAATCAATGCACACATTGTCTAAACATAAAGCTTCCACTCATTCCACCAAACCCAAGGGATTCCAAAATAAAAATTTGGATGCCTCTACACATAAAGTCAAAATTTCTAAAGGTCCTAATTCCTTAGCATACAATTGCATGAAGTCAAAGCCAAAAAAGTTATATAAGCCCATACCTCCAAAAGTAAAGGCCAAAACTAAAATGGTTTGGGTACCTAAGCAAAAAGAAATCAAGTCAAATGAGGCATCCACATCACAAAAATCCCAACCATCCACTTCCACCCCACATTCCCACTCTATTCAAGAGTCTCAAATTCATAAGTCCCATAAGCCAAACAAAAATCATAAAAATACTAAGTCTATGTGGGTACCTAAAACACATCATCCACCACCTCCTAAGCAAACATCTCCATTGCTTCCTACACCCCATCCACATCAAAAGCTTCAACGTTTATCACAGTGTGTACAACCATTGGTCATGGTTCCCTTCCATTTCACAACAATTCCACATACCTCCATCTCCCCATCCTTCACGCATTATCCTACATATCTCCCCCATCATCTTCCTATGGTCCATGCTTTTGCATAAACCTTTCATCGATCCTTTTGCACTAGTCCTATTCAATCCACATCATCATCCACTATTCCCCATCCATTCTTACATAAGACTTTCATAATCCGCCATCTACCTACTCAATCTCCCTTTCATGTCATCCCTTACCAACATCTATGAGCATAATGACATTTGGCATGGTCCATGCAATGGCATCCATATCTAGTGGGACTATCACCTTTCCTACAACTAGACACTTGAGTCCCTTCTATCCATATTCCCCTTCTCCTATCCAAAAAGTCAAAAAAAAAAATTAAAGAGAAATCCCTTCGTCCAACGGTGAAAACCTGGTAAACAGGCACCCTAGATAAGTACCATGATGAAAACCTAGAAAACAGGCGTCATGTGTAGGTTGATCTTCTATTTCACTTAAACTTGGGGGCACAATGTCTTATCTATCCAACCTATCATTTTCATATCATATCATTTCCATCCTACCTACCATCTTTAGCCATCATACATACCTATCATATCAAGTCTATTCATCCACTCTTCTTCTTTTGATCTTGATGAAGATATAGGGGCACAATGTTGAAACATGTCTTGGGTATCTCTTGATATACCTCATCCTTCCAAACAAGCCTATCATTATCCTATTGTCATAAGCTTTGTCATAAAATAATCCTAAGTATTGTACTTAGAATGGGGCATGTTATTCCTATGCAACATAGTCTTTGGAAATCACATCCTTGATCTCTTATGATGCATACATCCATTCCATTCACTATGACCTATCCTTTTCATCCATTCATCTATCATGAGCCTTTTATCCCCTATCCCATCACCCACCCTTGCACCTAGACTTGGTTTTTCCCTTGTCATTGGTATTTAGCACAAAGGCTACTCAAATTTTCATCCTTTGACACATTCAAAACATCTCAAAAAACCAAAAACATCAAAACATTTCAAAAAGTCAAAAAAAAAATCAAAACATCTCAAAAGTCCAAAAAA
>VDFB02051235.1:0-17033 GCA_007258455.2 Sequoia sempervirens
TTATGAGTTTGCTGTTAGCTGATAGACATTTCCAAATTGCAGATTTTTATATCAGACTTGTTAGTTTTTGATATAATGTTGGTTTGAGCTTCATTTTTATATCATTATTGTATTGTAAGAGTTAGAGGAAGTGTTACTCTAACCATTGATGGATTTGGAAGCATATCTTTCTTATTTGCAGCTGTTTAATTCATTGTAAAGCTGATTAGTAGTACTAACAGCTATTTATTTTATTTGCTGCAATTAGTTTAAATTTCATACTCCCACGATTGAATGGTTGAGTTTAAATAATTATCTTTCTTTAATTGTAAGTTTCTCCCCACTAAATAAGTGGTTGTGTGGACTGTATTCCCCCCACGTTAATAAGTGGAAGTGAGGATTTAAATGGCTGGCTTGCCGCCTTTAATAATGTAATAATCTCACCCATTGAATAAGTGGAGTATCCCCATTGCTTGTGGATGCCTACATCAGCAGATGAATTGTAATTTCAGTTTAGTTTACTCCTAATGATCCTCTGACTATATGCTATCACCTCGCCCACATTGGGATCTTGGTGAACATTCTTGGTTAGAGTTACTTTCCATGCTGATTTGCATTTGGAGCTAACGCTTAATTGTGATTGGTTGCTGATTTGTGTGTTAAATTTTGGGAAAAATTTAGGGGAATATTTCAATCCCCTTTACACTTAAAGACAAGTGTTGTTGTTTATCCTTATTTTAATATAGAGAAGAACCTTCCTTAAACAGGTAGGTCTAGAGCAAAGAATGAAAGTTAAATACAATCTTGCATTTTTTCTTGAGCAGAACAAGAGATGGAATTAAGGAGATTTTTCAGTATTGTTAGATATTAGTAGTTTAACTGTGTATGTGGTTGTTGGTTGTTATGACATATCCACAGGCCTTGTTTTCCAAAACAACATTAAAATAATCTTATTGTAGACCAAAACTGCACAGTAGTGTATACAAAGAATGATTCCTACTAATAGAAAGATGTTAAGGCAAGTAACTACAAATGAATGAGTGATTATTCTTAAAAAGACTGCAGAGAATTGTCTAGGAGGAAAAGGCCACTTCTAATGGAGGGGAAACGAGAGGATAGATGGGAAGAAGAGAATGGTATTCTAACATCAGTTACAACAGTGTAAGATTTTTAATGCATTTGTGTGAATAAAACAATTCAGAAGGCAAATATATTAAGAGTTTTTTGGAAAAGGAGGATGGGATAAAACTACATCAGGTTAGTTGCTTATGGGGTTAGTATGGAGACATGGAATTCCCTGCTACTAAGAATTTTTTTCCATTTTTTCTGTTTATAACTTTATATTTTCTTAATATTTCCTGTGAAATGCTTTTGGTGAATCTTACCATATTTTGTCTATCAGGTTACTGGATTTGCAATCTTTTTCATAGTTTTTGCATTTGCAGCATTAAATTTGGCTATTTTTGGCATTTATAGAATGACTCATGTTTCATCTTTCTCTAGGCTACTTAAGCTAACATGAAAGTTATTAGATGATTATGATTATATCCTTGGTTGATATGATTATGGGTTCGCAGATTTTGGATTTCAAAAATCTTAGTTATGTCTAGGTAGTGCATTTCAACTTTATTGCTATAGATTAATGCCTTCAGTTTTCTTATTTTTATGTTAGTCAGACACATTTAACTTTGTTGCATTTCTACTCAAAATTAAAAATACATTCTTTAGTATTCTCATGGCAGTGATGCCACAAAGACCTTTGCAGGAAATAATTCAAGATTTGGACAAAAGGAACATCCTAGAAAGAGAGTGGGGTTTGGAGAGGAAACAAACATACTGGTTGATGTAGTAAGTATACTTTTGGTTTATGTTTCTCATTGTGTCTTTATTTGTTCTGTTTTTTAGTTTATTTTTCTTTCTTTATTTGTCCTCAGAGGCTTCATTTATTTTTCATTGATCTAGGTGCTGAAAAAAAGAAATTCTTGCTTGTTCAATAGACTAATGGCAAAAGTACTAATAGTCAACAGACACAATGATTTCAATACTCTTGCCACAAAGAGAAGATTAATCATAACATTGGTTGAATTTGTTTTGGTAGATTCTCCATCATAAAAGCTATTTTGAAATTGCAGGTTGAATATTAGACTCTAGAATTATGTTGTATACCTTACGATTTCTTTCTTATGAATTCTGCTTCATTGTTATCTAAAAAATCAAGCTTGTAAGCATTTGATGAATGAATTAGTTTTTCAGTGTAGGGTAATTAGATGGGTTTTTATTATTTTGATATTTAAACATATGGAGCCAGATAACCTGTGATCAACAGAAATCAGGAAATCGACAAATAGAATAGTGGATGATCTTTTCAATGTGCATTCATAACATATTTTAATAGTATTGGAAGGCTCGGAGAATATGGTTAATTTATATTTATAGGTCAGTTGCATGATCACTAATCTTCTCAAAATGAACATATTGGTTCTAAAGATACTGTCAAGTTATTTGAACGAACACTATATGGATCTTTTTCTGGATAGGGTTCTCAAATCATCCTTGGTAGAACACTCAACTTCCAGCCCACATAATATTTGCATTGAGGAGGTACATGTCATTGTAAAAAATATTGTTACACCAAGCATCATCTTAGAGAGGCTGTGGAAATTGAAAAGCTCATCAACATTTGTCTTTAGACTAAATCCTATGGAATAGTTTCAAAAGACAAATGATTTGGCACATTAAACCTCGAGGGTTTAGCATTGACTGGTGAGAGGTGGAGGCCATAGTTGCCAAGAGACTGTTACTGGTACTGGTACGGGAGACTGGTACCGGTATTGGTACGGCTTTTTTTTGAAAATAGGAGACGGGGGTGCTTGGAGATGCCATCTTTTTTTAATATAAATAAAAATTAATAAATTAATAATTTATAAAAAATATCATGACATTTAATATTTTCACTTTATAATTTTTTAATGCTGTTAGATTTCATAGGAAATGCCAAAATTTCTGTTGGGAGACGTTAGGAGACTTGGGAGATGGCACATCAAGTTTCCATGCTCCTAGAGGCGTTTCCAGAGATGTCTCTAGTATTGGAGACGCGTACCAGTCTCCGAGACACGTCTCAGGGGGTAGGAGACGCGTCTCCCGACAAATATGGTGGAGGCAAATGATGATGATATTGGTCACCAAGAAATGCCTGCTTGAAGGGTTTATAACCGCATTTTTTCAATTTTGAGGTGAATACCCAAGAAGATTATATCTAGTCTCTCAAAAACATTGATAATGATTAGGGAATAGTGTTGTATTACTTAAAATAAAAAATAAAATAAAGTAATAATTAAAAGTATTTTTGAATAATTGGAGGGAAATTTAGAACCCAAGGGCTCAATTTGAAAAAATATATTAAGGAGGTGCCTATCTTTGTTTGGGGATCATCATTCAAGTTATTATTTACATTCAATTTTCAGATTTGGGTAGTCTATTCAATCTAGGGTTCTGTTGTGACCTTTTCACACATCGCCCCATTGCAAATGGGGACCCCCAGTAGTTTGCTAGTTTTTAGGGTTTTGCCTTCGCGCAACGGTTTCATGAGGTCATCATTTTTGAGAGTTTCAAGTCAGTCTTCTGAGAGTCATCCGAGCCAAGTTGATAATCCATGCCTGAATCAGTACTTAAATGTCGTGGAAGGGCTCAAAAGGTCCGGGAGACAAGGATCACCTATGCTTTGGGCCAATTCTGACACTTCCTATTTTTTAGGGATTTTTGCTTTTTCGCTTTTTCATTTTTGGCATTTTTGGACTAAACTAGGTTCCCTATTTTTTAGGGATTTTACTTTTTCTATTTTTAGAAAGTCAACCTTGGTCAACAAGTCAACTTTCCATTTTTAGAACCAAAAATCAGGAAAAGCATGGAAAAGCAAGTTAAAAATCTGGAAAAATCAAGTGAAAAATCATAAAAAATCAGACCTCTAGAATGAGAAAATCAATGAAAAATCAACCAAAAACTTGAAGTCCATGGAGAAATTCGCCTAAGTATGGACCTTCAAGTTCGCCCATGAGAAAAAAGATGGCAAGACTTTTGGCAAGTCCACCCTTGCCATGGAGATGGGAGACAGCATGAAAGTTTCCAAGTCTGCCATAAGATGGCAAGAGGGTTGGCAAGTCCGCCCAAGCCTTGGCCAAGAATTGGCATGACATCCTCCAAGTCCGCCCCAGCATGGCAAAGAAAATGGCAAGACATTTGTGAAGTCTGCCCTAGAAAGAAGGGAAGGTGAAAAGGAAAAGTCCGCCATCAAGAGGAGATAAATGAGGGATGTCCAAGCCCAAGCAAAGTCTGCCCTTGCCTTGATAAAAAGATGGAAAAGAAGCTAGAAAGTTCGCCATGCCATGTCTTGGCTAGAAGAAAGTCTGCCATGCCTTGGTAGGAATGTGGCAAGCCCAACATAAAGTCCGCCTAGCCTGGGAAGAGGGAGAAAATGAAAATTTGGCTAAGTATTTGATGCTTTGGAAGGAGAAAATCGAAAATTTTCCTGAGTATGGATACCTAGGGAAAAATTTATGAAGTTGGCTAAGTGCATAGAGGAAAATACGTATGGCAAAGAGGTTAGAAAGTCCGCCCTAGGCCAAAAAGGTTGAAAAATTGTCTAAGTGTTATGGAAATTTGCCTAGGAAAGACGTCCAAACACATGCTAAAATCCGACTTTGGCTAGAGAAAATCGTTCGAGCAAGAGAAAAATTCGATTTTGGCATGGAAAATATGCCCGACACAATTTGAAGTTTGCCATGGCAGAAGAAAATAAGGATCTGGCGTAATATTTGTTGGCAAGATGGCTAAAAATTCAACTTGGCTAGATGAAAAGTGAAATAACTTGGAAAATAAATGTTTAGCCAAGGAAAAAATTAAAATAGCCATGGGTCAAGATTGAATGGGTTGGAAATAAATTAAAATTTGACATTTTAACACTTTGGATAATTTATTTCCGACACTTAGAAATATAAAATGCCTCGGACAAAAGTAAAATTTGCCAGAGATGTTTTGGAAGTAAAATTCATGGAAAAAAATAAATTGCGCCAGAAAAAGAGAAAATTAAAATTCGCCATGAATTAAAACTTGGAAAAAATCGAATTTAATTGGATGTTCAATATTTTTCAAATAAAAGATAAACATCTAGCAAAAATCGAATTTTTGAAAATCAAAAGAATTTGCTAAAGTTGGCGTATGGATAGGCTTGCCATGGGGATTTTTCGAAAAGAATGGAAACTTGCCTGATCGAACAGGAGAAAACAAATCGAAATCGAGAGAAAAAGATGAAGTTGCTAAAATAAATCAAATTCTTCAACATTATAATGAGTTTCAGCAACTCAGTTTTCACACGCTCAGCTGAAGAGAAGTTAATCTCTCGAAGTTGCAAGAAAAGTAAGGCAAGGTCGCTTCTTCTGAAGGCAAGGTCGATTTTCTCAATAGAAGAAGTAATTTTTTTATGTTGAGGAAGTCATTTCTTGGAGAAGTAAAAGAATCTCTTGGCTGAAAGTCGAACTTCTCAGCAAGATTGGCGCAGTTTATCATTGGCTTTTTGGTTGAATTCTCAAAGTCTGAAATTTTTTCACAGCCAGAAGATTTTTCTTAGAGGTTTGGAGTTTGGTTGGCTAAATTCATCAAATTTTCTTCTATCTTTTTCATTCTTGCTAAGTTCTGGCCAAATCTCAAGCAAATTCGTTTACTTTCAGCTTGCATTTTCGTAGAAATTCAATCTTTTAATAAGCTGAAAGTAAAATTTTCGAATAAAAGGCATGGGAATAAATTATATTTTAAAGTCTTCGTATTAATGTTAGTGTTTTTATTGCAGGTTAATGACCACAGCAGGAGAACCATCAAAGAAGGTGCCGATGAAGTTCGCCAGTAAAGGGGTACAGCAAGAGTCGAAGATCAATTCAAAATGGAAAAATATTGCATACACTGATCTTGGACATGTAGACTTCGTGGAGTTCAAAAAGAGGGTATATGGACATGCTGGATTACTGACTCCGATTGCCAGACGGATGGTGAGGAATGGAATTTTCTAGGCAGCCAGATTCTCGCTTGCAATAGAATGTGTTGAGTTGATGGTAGAATGCGCCATTCATTATGATGCATAGGAGAGACAAATTGTTTCACCGGACAAAAGGATTCTAGCTCACCTTGGCGAAGTGGCAGTCTAGGAGGCACTTGGCATCCTGACACACCACTGGACCATTTATAAAATCGAGGACACCAAGAGATTGTATGATAGCCAATCTAAATTGTGTGCCACAAATATTAATAAGTCATGGCTGGAGAAGCCTAGGCCATCCACAAATAAAATGCCTAAGAAGTTGTGTCTGATAGACTTTAAGGAGGATTATGGAGATATCATTTTGATGTTGAACAGGATAGACGGCAATCTACAAGGCGCATATTTTGAGACATGGATGTATTATTTTATAAATGAAATCACTTCCGGCGTAAGGATGTTCAACTTGTCCCGAATGATAAGCGATGAAATCACTTTCGACGTAAGGATGTTCAACTTGTCTCGAATGATAAGCGACAATCTCCACGAGCAATTAGTCAATTTGGAGAAGACCAAGTCTTTCCACATGAGCTCATATGTTATCTATTTGTTGGCCAAAATGTATAGAAAGTCAGGACTTATATGCAAGGGAAAAGTTGGTAATGGTGAGAATGAGCTCAATTCTTATGATTGCTACCTGGAACTTAAACTCAGGGAGAAGTCTCATTTTAGGCGAGCACACGATGCTTTCCTCATGTATATCATGAGAATACTTCAAGGAGGAACTCACCAAAGATTGAGTCACGAAGCCAAGAGTTTGATTAGTAGGTATGGATCTTGGTTTATCCAATTCCAAAGTTTACATATGTTAGGATCCAGGGATTCACTGGAAGTCCTTATAAGCTTCCTATCTATCCTACCAATCAGATGATTTTGTTGGAAGAGTACCAAAACATCCAAAGGCCAAGTAAGAAGGCGGCTATTACTTTCCCATTCTTTATTGGGAATATGTTGGAGTCTTGTCCGTCAACACAAGCAGCCAAGAGCGCCAGGCTAGAAATTCAATGGTACCCATTCACAGCTTATCGGTCTAGGGCCAATTTTGACCCTCATCATCACATTCGGACCATGGATGGGAAAAGATACAAACACAGAGTAGACTTGGAGGACTTTTGGGGAAATGTCACTGACGAGTATGAAGTCAAAAAGAGGTTATGGTCTAAAGTGCCAGTGGATTTGATAAGAGCAACTGAACTTTGTCGGGTGCTCGATCAGTTGCAAGACGACGGAAATTATGTCCAGCCGAGCTTCAATGAGAGCTGGCCTCTTCCTTCCGTGAAGTGGTCAAAGCCCGAGCATTAAGACTTGGCTACGTTGATGAGACCGGTGATTAAGTATTCTCAATGGTGGGTCGACTAGCAGGTCCAGGAGTTGAGGCAAAAAAGAGTGACGCTCACGTATGACTTACTGAGCAAGACAAAGTCATACTCCTCCAATGTTGGCGCATCCTGCAATGATGATTTGGTTGAGATTGGCGAGAAGAGGAAGGAAGTAGTTGCAAACATAGAGCCTGTCCAAAAAAGACGGAAGATGGAGCCATCTTGTTCCGCAGCGTCTAGAAATATTGATGAGTTGGTGGCTATCACAAACGAATCCTTAGCTGAGATGATGAGACCTTCTGCAGTTCAGGAAAAGAACAATGAGCCGATCTAGTTGGATAACGATGAGCCCCCATCTCCTACGAGCACAAAAGTGTTGGGTTCGGATAATGAAATGGAAGTCCAAAATGATGATTTCGAAGAGGGAATGGTGCAGCCCTCCGGAGGAGTTTTGGACATACCAAGTGCAAAAAATGTTTAGGAGGAAGATAGTATTGAACATCCTACCATTCTTGATTGGCGGAAGGAGAAGATGAAGATTCAGGCACCAGTTGAGATCTAGGAAGAAGATGATATTGCAAATTTATTGGCAAGGTTAGAACAAGTTGTTGTGAAGAAACTTGCCAAGAAATTTTGCACAATTCAGAGGGATGAAGCTGGTAGTTGTTCCATATAGATTGCAGTACCAACAGTCGACAAAGCACAAGATGAAATCACTCCCTAGGAATACGCCATTACCACTATAGACCTTGGCCCAACAACAAAAGGCCGGGAGGTAGAAGAACTAGATAACTCAGTCTCAACTATCAAGGCAAGATTGGAAAAGGAAGTGGCGAAAAAGAAAGAGTACAAAAGGGAGGTCGAGCGCCTGAAGGAGTATATTTGGCATCTAACCCAACGACTCAATCAAGGTGATGCAATTGCTCCTCCTCTTCTCAATTCCTCACAAGAGATAGCCAAGGATGTGGAATAAGGTATGGTCACGGCCAAGGAGGCTAAGGAATGGATGACAAGTAAGAGCATAGAAGCGGCTTCATTCATTGAGAGATTGACACTTGCCTATGGGCAGACTTCCTCTTTCCTTTCCATATTGGCTATTATGGCAAAATTTTGGGACAACCTCCCAGATATTCAAAGAGAGCTCGAATTTCCATTCCTCAAAGGTGCGAAGGGTCTAAAGGAGAATTGGTGAGGAGTAAGGTGATTCTTTGGGGAGTTACTTATGACTTTTCATCATTGATTTTAGGCGGCAGTCTGAAGCGAGGTTGGAAACCAAGAAGATGGGCTTAGAGTTGAAGAGCAAGTTAAAGAAATCTGGAGGAAGATTTATATAATAGCTGTAGATGTGTTTGACAAAGAGATTGTTAGGGAAAATGACATGCAACTGGAGAGGTTGAAACATAAGGTTTAGGAAGTTTTCTTCTCTACTACCAAACCAATTCTAAGACAGGATATCACAAAAGTGGCGAATCTCTTGTCCATCCAGGATGATTTTGTGAGACAAGAAGCGGATTGGGAGAACACCTTCGCCAAATGTGTTGAGGATTTGGACAGACTTGAATTCAGGATGTGCATCACTGCTGGATTAAGTGGAGGAAGTCATCCGCGGTGGTGATTCATGAGCATAATGCTGCGGGGAGGGATAGGGACAGAAGTATGAAGATAGCTCAATGTCACCTCAGCGCCCCATTTATTGGTTATTAACTGATGTTATTTTGGGAAACCCTAATTAGGGTTGAGTTGTATTAATCTTGGCCGTTGATGTTGTTTTAATCTTGGCCTTTCATTTGATTCTGAAAACTCTATATAAACTTGTGATCTCTCACTTTCATTTGTGCAGAGACAATTTATGAAATTGTTGCGTTAGACTATTTCCAATAATAAAAGCTCTTATGCATGATTTGCTTTGAATCACTTTTATTCTCAAGTAGTGTGCAAGGTTGCATAATTTCTTCTACCATAGATTAGAGTTAGATAGAGTTAGATTACAATTAAAATAGAATTTGCTTTGGAAGTTGGTTAAGTGAATGCAAGATTTGATCGTATAGATTAAATGGTGAAATATTGCTCATACTGTCTTCGGATGGATGATTTTCATTCGATGCGTAAAGTTAGCCTGAGCTTGTGATTGTGGATGCTTAACTTCGGTCTTATTCGAGGCATGAAAATTATAATCACACCCTTCGAAGATTGCACCCACTTTGTGTAGTTGTCCCAGGGAGGCGAAACAAAGTGTGGTTACTCATTTCACCTGATCTCTGCTGTCTCTTGAATTCCTAGGAGTAGACTAAAATCTCTAAACCCTTATCTTTTTGCCTCTTTTTTGAGATCCAAACTGAAAGTTTCAACCGAAGAAGCCTTTAATGATAAATCCGTCTAAGTCCCAAACTTGTGAGGAATCCTTTAACGTAAGTCCCTTTGTGTATTACCAGCATATCACAACGCCCATTGAGCTTATCCACATGTCATGACCTGGCGAAAGAAACCTTTGAGTCGCCATATGATCTTCTCGCAATCTTAGCATACGCGGTGACTTTGTTCAAGAGAGAATAGAGTGTCTTTGGACATTTTATTCTGTGTGTTCGGTGGATGATAAAACGTACACCAACAGGTTCCAAGGACGAAAACCCTTGGCTTGTTTGGGGTTTGAGAGGACGAAAACCCTTGCTTTCAATTTTGGGTGATTCCATCTAGGGATCATAATTGTGCTGATTTGTGAGGATTTGAAGACATATTTCAGGTTGGCACTACAATGACGCTACAGTGCTGTTTCTGATTTTTGGAAATTTCAAGCAATATCCCAACAATAGGTGAATTAAATTTGCATCAACAAAACATATTTAAAGGTTAATATATTGAGTTTCAGGTTTGAGATGGAATTTAGACAGCACTTGGTGCTGGATCTGAGTTACCCTAGCTGAGTGCCACATTGAGGAAGTAAAATTCAGATATTTAGGGCAACTTCCAGTCAAACCAGCAGCTGTACTCATCATTTCAGTCATCACTTAGGATGCAAATGGAGGCTAAAGTTACTTTCTGAATTGTTGCTGATGTTCCTCAGATAAAATTAATTTTTAGCAGCATACTTGAAAAAGTCTTCAAGGGTTTCAAGTCAGATCTGAATTTTCCATGTTAGCTGTACGTCTCCAGCCAGCTGTACCAGTCAGGGATCCAAGGAAAACAAAATCAGAAAATATTGTTTGGTTGATTTCAAGGGAGAAACAAGGATTGCTTGCATTTCTGAAATTCTGGAGGTGCAGGGCAAACCCTAGATCAGGTCATATAGCATTTAGAAGCATTCCCAGCTAGGCCATACATTTTTTGTAGGTCATATAGCATACTAGTGAGTGCAAAAACACATTGTAAAATTGTAATCAGCATTTGGAATAAGTAAATTATTTTCTTTGAATTTTATTATTTATTTAATCTCCCTTTAGGAAAACAGCAACCAAACTTGGGCAGCTGTGTGAAGCATGAAGGATAGGAAAAACAGCATAAACGGATTATAGGCAACTTCAGAAACTTATACCATCAAACCCCAAATTGCCAATTATGGTAGGAAAACCCAGCGAGTACTTGCTGGGTTCGCGAGTACTCGTGGTTTGCAGGCCCTCCGCGAGTTACTCGCGGGTTCCTCCTATTTCGGCAAGCTGCGTAATGCATGTCCCGAAATTTTGATCCCCAAATATCAAATATTGAAATACTAATAAATAAATAAAATGGATATCTGAATGAACATTGAAAATATAAATACCAATTTTAATACTATTATAATTATCATCAAGTAATACTATAATAATAATATAAATTATACAAACAATTGATATTCCTAAACAAATATTATAATAATAAAATATTAGCAAATAAAATAAATATCAATATATATGAGAGGTAAATCTAAATATTGCTATAAATGATATTATAAAGATAATACAATTATAGTAATTATTATTAAAGTATAAATGCTAACAATTTAGATATTATTATTATTAAGATCCATAATAAATAAATATAACTATAGAATCTGATATTATTATTATAATATAATAATAACTAAACATACAATATATTAACCATACAAATATAAATAATTATAAATAATGGCAGCATACAGCGATTATGTTACACTCATAAAAGCACAGCAATGAAGTAAATAAAGAAACAAAGATTAATACAAAGAAAGTAAACTCAGCCTCAAACTGATTAAAATTAAGTTTGTGTTAGCAAAGGCAACAATCACTTTATAAAAGGTAATCTCTTTTGAGAGAGAGACGCATCCCTCCACATAATAGCATAAGTGTATAAAAATAAGATCAGGTGGGAAAGGAGAGTCAAGAATTAGAGGGGAAAAAGAAACATAAAAGAAAAAGAATAGACTACTCAGGTGAATACAGACTTCTAGAGAACGGCGACCTGCTAAAACATAAGACCATTAATAAAAGTATTGCATATCTTCTAAATATTAAAATCGGTGGATGGAGGAAATAAATAAAAAAAAGAAATTAGGAATCTATATGAGTAGTAAACAGCAGATGAAGAAATTAAAAGTGAAGATACAAGAAGAATAAAAGATATTTCTGAGGGATATAGAAGAGATAAATAGAAAATCAAGAGAACAGTCCATGTGGATATAAATGAGATATATCCAGAAAAAGGATGGAGATAGGAGATCAGCAGAGATATAGGTGGAATATATGGGGTTTGATAAAGGGATATAGAGGAATAAAAAATAATATTATATGAAAGAAATAAATCAACAGCAGCGGGAGAAAAAGATCGTTGGAGGAATAAAGGTTAATAGAATCAAGAATAAAGATCACATTATCAGATGGATACAAAAGGTAAGGGACGTCTGTTTTCAGTGCTTGGTAAGTAGAATATGCCTTAAAGACAGTTAAGGACATTTATATAAGAATATAGGAAAGTAAAGGATGTGCCAATTAGTGGGACTAATATGAATACTTAATATATATATGTGAATAATAGATAAATTTGATAATGAATAATATATATATATATATATGAATAATGATATAGGAAATGATACATATGCACTCCTTACATTAAAGTAGAATACATATATACGTATTCATATAGAACTAAGATATATATGTATTTATAAATTGAGTCAATTAGAAATGATGATATATACTGATTTAGATTATATTTATAAATGGTTGTGCAAATATCAATTTTTGAACCTGATAAGAAATTATGATTCTTTAATATAAGAAGGGAAAACAAATTCTTATTTATTTGATTCATACTAATGATATCTTCTAAGTGTTAAGGACAGATGGATCCATTAGAATGAAATCGGGATTTCAGATATCCTTGTCAGTATAGCAGCCGACAGATGAGTATGAGATATTATGTTTATTATTCTTGTAGTATGTTATATCTTACTATGGTCTGCAATTATATATATTAGTAGTCATGGATAACAACTTTCCTGTATATCTGAGTTATCAATTATTACTAAATATGAATAATGGATCTATTAATGCACTAATTTAATATGTAAGAACAGAGATATGTGTCTTATTGAGCTATTATGACTTTTACCTTGAAGAATGAACTTGAAGACAAAACTCCCCACTTGCTAGCACTCAATAAGGACTGTGCATTTGTGGAGGGGAAAAGCTGGTAATTAAGCCCACTGTTGGGCCAGACCCAAGGCGGGTGAAGTAAACCTTGAGGGTGTCCAACTTCGAGATCTTGGTTAGCCACCCTTTACACAGTAAATCGCCGTCCAATGAGGCTAGGAAAGAGGAGACAAGGCAAAGTTCTATTCCAATCAAGAGTAGTAAGTCATATTTGATTATGATAGTTTATAGATGATAATGCATTTGTCTCATTCTTGAAATGTTCAATCTGAAATTTGTCTAATTGATTCTTGCTTTAAGGAATTAGGGAAAAATTTAGGGCATTCCCATTCAAGGGACATTACAAAGCTGAGTTGTGGCCAAAACTTCGCCTAAAACCACAATTTCTCCAAAAACTCACCAGTTTAGATGTGGGTTTGTGAAACACATTTTAACCACGACTATGGCCAGCGTTTTGTACGATTTGGGCCTATAAAACCGCAGTTGACCCTACAGATACATTTACAATTTTGGACTGCAATTTATGGTTGATTTGGACTATATGATAGTTGAAGGATTTGGGCAACTTCCGACGGTAGTTGGAGAGCAAATAATTTTAACAAAAATGTGTCAAATACCTAATTTCTCCCTTAATTGATAAAATTGTGAAAATGGTGTGCAGGATGAAGTTTTGTGTGGTTTCAAAGGCCTTAATTTGGGCTGCCCCCAAACCCCTACACCCCATTGGGGGTGTTTCCCCCAAAGCTCCACCAAACTCATTTGATTCATTTTGTAGCTATATTTTACATAAAGTTTATTATTTTTTCAAAAAAATATGTTTTTTTCAAAAATTTAAGTGTTTTTTAAGATGTTGAGTTTTGCCGAGTACTCTTTGAGTCAATTTGTTTTGGTTTGCTGAGTATTCTCCGAGTTCGAGTTTGCAAACTATGTGCTAATATATGAATAGTAAATGATTTGATGATCATCCAATGTATAGAGACTAGCATGCACCTTGTACAATAATTTATGTGGTAGCTTGATCTCAAATTAGGAACTATGTGGAGGATTAAATCGTACAAACAATAATGGTCTGCTGTAAGGAGGTTAAATTATTAATGAGCATAGGCAAGCAATTTGCATCACTCTGCAGATTTGATTCAAGAGCATATGAAAATAGATGTGAACATTAAAGTTTAAACTATTGAGCTTTATGCATTAATAGATTCAAAATTAACTTGCCCGCCTAGAAACAATTGATAATTGATTTTAACACAGAGAAAGGGCAGATTGCACCAGGGACTTAGCAGATAAAAGTATGGATTCACTTCAATTTGATGCAACGGCTGAGTTTCTTCCATGACAATAATTGTATAAGAATGTCTAGTAAAGATTGCATCCAACAGTCCACACAATTGAGGGTTTTTTGCTATGCCCTTAATATTAGAGTACATAGGGTTTTGAATAGTCAACTTGTGGCTATCTTAACTCTTAATTAAGTCATTATCATTATTATATTGCTATTCAATTATTTAGGTTGGCCTATGGCTTATAGATGGTTATCTTAGTCAACTTGAGTGATATTCTAGGCATAAGTAGGGTATATATAGGAGGTAGCGAGTCTTATCTGTTCATTAGATTGTGAATCGTGTTCTCATTGGAGATATTTGGAGGTTTCCCCCCTCGAAGTGGCTTGTCGTTCTCAACTATTGTCAAGTATTTGCGACATATTTCATATCATATCTTCTATTGTGCAAGCTATTTCATTACAAGTGGTTTCAGAGCATGATCTTGGCACTATTAAGTCAAGGCATTTTCTCAAATTTGGAGGTCATTTTAGGAAGTGCATATCGCTCAAATTTTGGCTATTATTTTTCAAATTTTCAAAAGGTTCTTGAAGAACATATTGAAGTAGATATAGTCCAAGTATCAAAGGAATTGGACCAGAATCGAGTGATTTATTGCAGAATTAGGGTTTCTATTCAATTTATTTGGAAAGCGCATATCTCCTAAAACTTGGTGAATTTGTTCTTGAGTTTTAGTGAGTTTTTTAAGTAGTAAGAGAGGTGCCTACAGTCCAAATTTTAGAGGAATCGGAGGAGAATTAAGTTATTTATTGCAGAATTAGTGTTTCCAACAAATTTGCTCTCAAGCTTCAAAAACACCTAATTTTTGGGAGATTTTTTGGGAGAGTGTGACCTAGGCCCTTGTAAATTATAGTAAAAATTTCAGATTATTTTGACTTTATTTGTGTGATTTATTGCAAAATTATTTTCTTCCATCATGACGGGGCCTACAACAAGAGGCAAAAATAATGCTAACACACTTGGGAAATCTTCAGATAAGGATGATATAGAAATTGAGAAGATTAACCTTAATGATGAAATAAATAAGGTCAAGGGTGAAATTTCATGAATAAGGAATGAGATGAATGAATTTTCTAGGAATTTGGACACACTTATTCAGGGGACGAAGTATAAGGGAGAAGATTCACCTAATAAGGTAGAAGATAATGCTTTTGTTGGACATGAATTTTTCGGGATTGACTTAGATCTCTAGAAGGATCATATCTTTAATAATTCTATGCCTAGGCAATTCATACCCAAGTTGGATATGAGAAAGTTTGATGGTAAGAGTCCAACTGATTAGCTTTGACAAATGGAACAGTTCTTTGATCTTCATCATTTTCCAAGTTAAAAGAAGGTGGCTATGGCATCATTATACTTGAAACTAGACCAATTTACTTGGTATTGTTGGTTATGCGATGAGAAGAGAAAGAAAGGTTGTGTGGTCACATGGTCAATTTTTCAAGAGGAACTTGCTACCCATTATGGAGATAATTTTATGGACAACTACTTCTACCAAATCACTAAATTAAAGCAAATCGATATGATCAAGGGCAATACTCATCAATTTCAAGCCCTTCGTCTAAGAGTGGAGAATGTTACATAAGAAAATTTTAAGGAATTATTTCTAGGAGGTTAAAAGGACCACATAAAATATGAGGTACATTTGTTCCAACCACAATTCTTGTCTCAAGTGATACTTATGGCAAGACAAATTGAGGAGATTTTTGGCCTATAGGTGACAAGGGATCATAAACATAAGAGAAAGGAGCTCTCTTACGCATTCATTACCTCAACCGCCCAAGTTGACTCCACATCAAATTGAGGAGAAGAGAGCAAAAGGGTTGTGTTTCAATTGTGATAGCAAATACAGTTGAGGACATAAATGCAATGAAAATAAATTGTTCTATATTGAAGGTCCAAGTGAGAAGAAGAAGAGGAACGAATATTAGAGAGTGATAAGGAGTCAGATAAGGATTCATATGATCCCTAAACAATCATTTGTTGTCATGCACTCTTCGGTTTTAGCGCCCCACAAACTCTCATGGTAGTGGGTTACTTAAGAAGCAGAGAGTAACAGTGTTGATGGACTTGGGTAGTACTCATAATTTCATCAACAAAAAGTTGGCTACTTGTCTAAACTATTTTATATATCCAGCTCCAAAGTTTCAGGTCTTGATTGTAGGTGGTGGTACTGTTAGTTGTTATGGCAAATGCCATAGCATTAAATTATCTATGGAAGATTATCATCTTGACTGCCCAATGTATGCTATATCCATGGGTGTAGTAGATATTGTTTTGGGAGTACAATGGCTTACTACACTGGGAACTATTGAGATGAAATTCCAAGAACTATTCATGAGATTTCAATCAGAAGGAAAGACAATAGAGCTAAGAGGATTGCGGGCAAAATCTCAATGTAGTCTAGATTGTTGATAATTCATTGTAATATCCCACCCTTGGTGAGATATTTGATAATGATTTTTTCTACTCTTTCTGTTTATTTTGGTTTTGTAGCTTGTGAATATTTTTTCCAGAAAATGCATAAAATACCAAACAAATGCAAATAGAGAAATGCTGAAAGCAATTATATCAAAATGATCAACTCTGATTATTTATTGCTTGAATTTACAATAAGATCATACTTAGATAACAACTTATGATCAGCAAGTAAACCCTTGGAAACTTCTGAAATTCTTCTCCAATGAAGCACAAATGTGAC